>CAIGQS010000579.1:0-21303 GCA_903798195.1 Danio kyathit | reverse complement strand
ACCACACACACACACACACACACACACACACACACACACACACACACTAACACACACGTCACCGGAAATGCAGGAACAATGCTAATTTTACAGTCATAACTCCTCATCTGACAGTGATTCAGTGTGTGTGTGTGTGTGTGTGTGTGTGTGTGTGTGTGAGTATGTATGAGCAGTATCACACTCGTAGCAGTGTATCAGCACTGGTGTGAGGCGTGCGTTGGCTCAAGGCTGCAGCTCGAGTGCTTTAGTGTCCCACCAGTGCTGATATAGCCACACCGCACTGCTACTGTGTGATATTGTGTTTATACAACAGTTCCTCAGAATAATCGTGTGTATAAAAATGAAAATCAAACACAGAGAGTCTCACAAACCCTTTTATAAGAGGAACTACTTTCTTCCGCCGCTCATTCACATCTGCAGCTGACGTCAGGACAGCAGAAGCCGCTGCTCATTCAGCAACATCACTGTAGAGCTGGTGTTGGAGTGATTCTCTAGCGTAATGTCTACAGTGATGACAGAACAGCTGATTCTGCTCACACTTTAAGGCTGAACAGCAGGAAATGTCATCAGTCTGCAGAGATCTCTCAGTGTTTCTCTGCTGCAATCAGGAGATCACAATAATTCACCCTGAACAAGCCAAAACAGCACAAACACTAGCAGATCACTGTTGTGTCTGAGATAGGAAAAACACTAAACACATGCGGGCATTTCTTCTGTCTTTCTGTTTACTGAACTAGTGTGCAGCAGTGAAAACAGGAGACGCATTAGAAACACACAGATGGTCAACCAAAGAGTAACACAAAATACACACATTCCTAAAATGTAAGTGCCATCTCACACTCAACACACTACAGTATATGGTATAAATACAGCACAGCATACAGAAGAGAGAGATCGACTTAGAGTGTCACTTACCAGTTTAATAATGATTTGATCAGCTGTATTTAGAAGACACGCTGGGTTTATCCTCCTCTAAGGGCTTATTATGCGGTCTCTGTCGCCATCTTGTGGATGGTGTGGCATAGTTGCAATCTAAACAGCTTCATTCACACCCTAAAGCTTCAACTGTACATGATGGTGTGCAGCAGCTGCAGTATTTGTCAAACTGTAGAGTGTCCTCTGCTTGTTGCTCTATGTGGGTGGAGGAATACACAAGGGTGAAGAGGCTGTAGGAGTTCTGATATTGCAGAATATTGCACGGCTATCAGCCAATCAGATTGGAGAAACAGACAGAACTGCTGTATAAATATATTTATATTTGTGTTATAGTAACGGTAGTGTGTTGAGTGTGATATGGGACTCATCATAAAGACTTAAAACCAGAGTTGACCATCTGTGTGTTTCTAATGCGTCTCCTGATTTCGTTACTGCAGACTAGTTCAGTAAACAGAAAGACAGAAGAAATGCCCGCATGTGTTTAGTGTTTTTCCTATCTCAGACACACAGTAATCTGCTAGTGTTTGTGCTGTTTTGGCTTGTTCAGGGTGAATTATTGTGATCTCCTGATTGCAGCAGAGAAACACTGAGAGATCTCTGCAGACTGATGACATTTCCTGCTGTTCAGCCTTAAACTGTGAGCAGAATCAGCTGTTCTGTCTTCACTGTAGACATTACGCTAGAGAATCACTCCAACACCAGCTCTACAGTGATGTTGCTGAATGAGCAGCGGCTTCTGCTGATCTGACGTCAGCTGCAGATGTGAATGAGCGGCGGAAGAAAGTAGTTCCTCATATAAAAGAGTTTTTAGACTCTCTGTGTTTGATTTTCTTCTTTATATACACGATTATTCTGTTGAACTGTTGTATAAACACAATATCACACAGTAGCAGTGCGGTATGGCTGTATATCAGCACTGGTGGGACACTAAGCCAACATACCAGTGCCGATATACAGCCACATCGCACTGCTACTGTGTGATATTGCTCATATATATATATATATACTGTATATATGCATCTGTGTGCACATGTATATATGTAGGTGTGTGTGCATATACAGTATATGTTTATGTGCAAGTTTGTGCATACAGAAATGTGTGTGTGTGTGTGTGTGTGTGTGTGTGTGTGTGTGTGTGTGTGTTTCTGTCATCATCATGTAAGGATTGTCACTGCTCTCTGATGCTGAAGATGAAAGTAAAAGTTCAGCTTGAAGAAATCTGCTTTACACTATTAATAACATTAAACAGAACACACACTCTCGCTCATACACTCAATCACACAACACACACACACACACACACACACACTGATGAGTTTCAGCATGGCTACAGCAGGTCATCAGGTGTGTTCATATACTGTCCTCATTAGCCTCAGCTCACTCACTATACTCTACACTATACTCTACACTATACTCAGCTTCAGCAGTGTAAGATCCAGAATCAGCTCTGAGGGCTCCAGAAGCCGAGGCTGATGTAACCGGATCAGAAGCTCCATTGAGAAGAGCGGATGCAGACTGATGGAGACGGCGTGAGCGAGCGCTCCAGATCCCTCATGAACATCCACACTGAGGAGGCCGAGATGACCACCGCTTTCAAGAGTTACTGCAGATGGGGAAAGTGTTGTGTTGTGGTGTTCCTGCAGTGTGTGTATGCTTTTATTTAAGTGCTTTACAGCTGATCTACAGGTCAGCAAACATCTGAAACACACACACATACACACACACACCAGTGTCCGGCCGGCTGTAGAGCTGAACAGAGGAGCAGCTTTACTGAAGATCACAGCACTGAAGATCTCCAGAGACGCCTGATCAAGATCTGTGTGTGTCTGACACTAATGAAGACGCAGAGGACAGACAGAGATTCCCTTCATCACTGAGTCTGACTCGACCACGCTGCAGGATATCAGAAATGGCTGCTAAAACCCAATATACTGAGGTCAATGAGGAACGAAGTGTGTTTAGACACTTACAAGTGCAGAGCAGTGATCACTATACACTCACTCACACCCTTTATTCATCAGGGGTCGCCACAGCGGAATGAACCGCCAACTATTCCAGCATATGTTTTACACAGCGGATGCCCTTCCAGCTGCAACACAGTCCTGGGAAACACCCATACACACTCACACACACACACACACACTCATACACTACGGCCAGTTTAGTTGATCAATTCCCCTATAGCACATGTGTTTGGACTGTGGGGGAAACCGGAGCACCCGGAGGACACCCACACCAACACGGGGAGAACATGCAAACTCCACACAGAAACACACACTGACCCAGCCGAGACTCAAACCAGAGACCTGAGTGCTGTAAGGCGACAGTGCGACACCACTAAACATTGTATTAAACATATTTTATCTGAGGTGATCAGACTGTCAGAATCATACACCGGCTCCTGGCTAACACTGAGACGCGACTAACCGACTGACCAACACTCGTCTGTGTAACAAACACACACCACTAACCTGCTCTGAAGCCAGATGAAGATCACAGACGCTACACAACACCAGCATGAGCACACAACACAACACAACACAACACAACACAACACAACACAACAGCTTCATCAGTGTAGAGCTGCGCAGTATCACAGTATGTGTGTGTTTAGGATATCAGTGTGTGCACATCAGACACATGAGGAGATCTGCATGCTGGAGTATAGCTGAGCAGGAGCTGCAGATCTGTGTTTAATCTCTGCATTTATATGGACTACACATGATTTATGCTCAAATATTCATTACTTTAATTCAGTTTTGTCTTGTTTCCAGCCCAAATATCACTTTGTTTATTGTCATGTGCACAGGAAGGAAACAAGTTTCCCTGTACAATGACATTCTTATTTGCTGTCCACAGTGAAGTCACACACATAATAGACACATCACACACAGAAGTGTCAGACGTATAACTATGAAGTGTATATATGAGCAGTATCACACGAGCAGCAGTGCTATAAGGCCGGATATCAGCACTGGTGGAGTGAGGCTGCAGCTCAGTGCTTTAGTGTCCCACCAGTGCTCATATACAGCCTTATGGCACTGCTACTGTGTGATAATGTGTTTATACAACAGTTCCTCAGCATAATCGTGTATATAAAGAAGAAAATCAAACACAGAGAGTCTAAAAACTCTTTTATATGAGGAACTACTTTCTTCCGCCGCTCATTCACATCTGCAGCTGACGTCAGATCAGCAGAAGCCGCTGCTCATTCAGCAACATCACTGTAGAGCTGGTGTTGGAGTGATTCTCTAGCGTAATGTCTACAGTGATGACAGAACAGCTGATTCTGCTCACACTTTAAGATTTTAAGGCTGAACTTGACATGACATGCCCTCAGTCTACAGAGATATCAGTGTTAGTCTACAGTATTTCTCTGTTGCAATCAGGAGATCACAATAATTAACCCTGAATGAAGCAGCACAATCACTACCAGACTGCTGTTGTGTTTGCGATATGGAGGCGGTGTTCCAGGGTGAGGTCTCTGAATAACACTGTTGATAACCGAGATAGGAAAGTAACGGTATTAAAATAGGCACTGTCCTTATGAATAAACTGCATAGCTGCAATCTATAGACGCATTACCAACCTACGTCACACATGGCGTCACGGTCCGGTCGCAATAGCAAACATGTGGTGTTGTGCAGTAGGATGCCAAATTCAATGGCATCCTATCACACTGCTTTAATGCCAACCACAGACGTCTTTGGCTGAAAGGGAGCTGAATGGAGTGAGGACCTGATTACAGATGCTGGACTCTGCAGTCCTCATGTTATATTAGGTCAGTTCACCTATGCTGGATCAGACACATCACTGGTTTATGATTGCAGCATTGATTTCAGCAAGAACACATGGTGAATTAAACTGCAGACACTGAATGCTGAGGCCCCGTTTACACTAATGCGTTTTCGTTTTAAAACGGTGTTTTTTATCAAAAACGATCCGCGTCCACACTAGCGTTTCATCTAGCGTTTCTAAACATATCTCCGTCCACACCACTCCACCAAAAACGTATATCACGTGACCATTCGCGCACTCTGGGCATGCGCGTTCAAGTATAAACAGGAAACATGTGTCTCGCTCGGCATTTGGTTATTGTTAGTCAACAAACGCTGGTTGACTGATGAACGCGAGCGATTAGCGAGTGCTGGAACAATAGCTTGCCTCTTGTGAATATATGCAGCTGCTGTAGTGAAAAAGGCAGAGTTTAACTGCACAATGGCGCCTAAAACGGACAATAGTGCAAACAATGCTCCCATTTCTGTGTCCATGTTGTTGTTTACAGTGAAGGCTGGTCTGCCGTCTTCCGGTAGCGTTATAGTCATGTGATAGGGGCTTGACAAATAAGGGAAGGATACGCAATGATCCAAAAGCCCCAATCAGGTAGCGAATCTCAGCAGCCACGCCTCCGCTTTCAGACGTCTCCGTTTTCCCCCATCCACACTGAGACGGAGCAGCAGCGTCTCTGTATTAAAACGGGCTCTTCACCGTTTTCAAAACGCTCCATTTTCGGGGCTCGAAAACTCCGGCGTAGTGTGGACGGATGGCGTAACCGTAGCAAAACTTATGCGTTTTAAAACAAAAACGCATTAGTGTAAACGGGGCCTCAGACTGAAATGTAGACGTGTGTGTTCACACACCCTGCCGTACAGGAGCAGTTCACTGTCAGAGTGCAGTTGTTCTGCTGTTGATGATCACCCAGGCCTTGCACAGCTCCGTCTTCTGGTCTTTGGCTCTGCTGAACTTCAGTTTTTAGCTCTACAAAGTTTTGAATCTGGTGATCATCAACATTATCTCCTGCACATGACCACACAGAACTAAACTGTAGGTGCCCAAAGACTTGTAGGCCTTTAACTTCTCTCCTGTAAAACACCTGGAGGTTCAGTGTGATAGTGGTGTATTTGGGGCTGATGCTTGGCCATTTCGTCTTCTCCAATATCCATTGGGAGGGTGCTATCACTAATGGACCTGTCAGATGAACGCCGCTCACTTTAACATTCATTTAGCAGAATCACTGTGCTTATCACTGAGAGACGAGCTGTTAGAATACACTGAAAGCATTATGTCAATCATATATATAATATCTAACCAATATAACTCATCACAACAACACACTCTGCACCGCATCAGATGTCATTCCCTCGCTGTAAATGCTAGCGCTCCTGGTTTTCTCTGCAACCTCGCCGTGTGCGCATCCTGAATGTTTACAAACCGGTAATTCATCTATACAGAAGAGAGAGATCGATGTAGAATATCACTTACCAGTTTAATAATGATTTGATCAGCTGTGGTTAGAAAACACGCAGTTTTAATCTTCTAAGCAAAGCTTATTATGCAGTCCTGCCGCCATCTTGTGGATAGACAACGTCAACCGTCTTTGACTAATGGACACCGATGCATATGATAAATATGTAAAATAGGCACTATCCTTATAAATAAACTGCACAGCTGCACTCTAAACAACTATTGTCCACTATAAAAGCCTCAAAAGCACATGATGTTGTCCAACAGCTGCAGCATTGGTCAGACTGTAGTGAGTTTACTGATCTGCTGTCAGTCTGTGTGGGCGGAGGAATACACAGGAGTGAAGAGGCTGTACCAGTGCTGTTATTGCAGAATATTACACGGCTATCAGCCAATCAGATTCCAGAACCAGACAGAACTGCTGTATAAATATGAATATCTATGAATGATAATAATATATGACTCTGACTGTGGAGTGATGTAAACAGAGGTAAACAATGTACAGCAGATGTTTAATATTGTGCTCATTATGCAAAAAGTGCCTATACAATGTGCTAATGTGCAGACAACAGTACAACAGCAGGAGCCGATATAAAACATCCACAAACCACATCTGAAACATCCACAAGACTCAGAAAACAGCTAATGAAAGCTCCTCAGGTTTGACTGATCCTCCTGATGGGGAAACTGGACGGTGTCTGTACATGCTCTGAGAATATTTAGACTCAAAATGAGAAAATAGAGTAAGAAAAGCAGATTCAGTAGCTGAACACCGCCAGAGTCCTCAGAGACGCGTCACACTGAGCTGATCTACAGGCGTCTGAAACTACAGTCAGATCACAGAGTTCAGCACAACATCACATATTTACAACACTCAGTGTCCAGAGCCACTCTCTGCTCTCTAGAGGACACGACATCAACACAGCCTGCATGACCTGAACAACATAAACTACACTACACTACACACTACACTACACACTACTCTATAAAACTACACTACACTACACACTACACTACACTACACTACATACTACACTACACTACACATTACACTACACTGTAAACACTACATCCTACACTACACACTACTCTATAAAACTACACTACACTACACTACACACGATCAGACTGTACATCACAATACACACAACTCTACTACTACTACACACGTACTACTACAAACACACTCAATCACACCCCTACAACCAATCAGCCTATACACACACAACATCATTCACACACACACACACACACACACACACACACACACACACACACACACACACACACACACACACACACACACACACACACCTCACATCAGACACACACACTGTTTAGTGTTGTTTTTAACAGTCTCTAAATGGCCGCAGGTACAGCATCTCTCTCACACACACACACACACACACACACACACACACACACACACACACACACACACACACACACACACACAGTTAATATGATGTGTGTGTGTGTGTTAAACACGGGTTTCTCTCACCCTACACATCATATATATCCGCCAGCGCGTCACGCCTCTCCCCGCACGCCCTGTATAACCTCACACACACACACAGACAGATCACACAGATACACACACACACACACACACACACACACACACACACACACACACACACACACGCAGTTGTCAGACAGCAGATCGGAGGATGAGCATCCTCCTCCTCCTCATGTCAGCATCAGCACCCGCGTCTCCAACCCGAGAGAAAAACACCGCGCGCGCCTGTGGAGAACCAGCCGTGTGTGTGGACGAGCAGCGCGCGCCTGCACTGCGGAACGCGTGAGTGTGTGTGTATGTGTAAGTGTGTGTGTCTCCTCATCCTCCTCTCCGGTTAACCGTGTCTCTGACCTGCAGAAGCGCCGCTCTCTCTCGGTCCTCCGCTCCGCAGCGCGTCTCCGCCGGACTGACGCATCTCTGACTGACGGCGCGTCTCTGCGCGTCTCCGCCGCCGCCGCTGATTGGACGAGACGTGGTGACGCGCGCGCGAAGACGGAGCGGGAGGACGCTGATTGGCTAGTTCAGCTGTCAGCTAATAATACAAGTGTGTTAGAGCAGCTGATGGATCAAAACACACCGGACTCATCCCTCCATCATCCATCCCTCCATCTCTCCATCTCTCCGTCTGTCTGTGGGGATCATGATCATCTGCACTGTAGACAGACCCAGTGTGAGGATGCGTCAGTGTTCAGCTCATGCGATCAGTCCTGAACTTCTGATGAGATGTTCTCCAGAGATGTGAGCAGAGCTGCAGCTATTCTGATGCTGTTCTTGGCTGCATGGTGGCTCAGTGGTGTCGCACTGTGGCCTCACAGCACTCAGGTCTCTGGTTTGAGTCTCGGCTGGGTCAGTTGGTGTTTCTGTGTGGAGTTTGCATGTTCTCCCCGTGTTGGTGTGGGTTTCCTCCGGGTGCTCCGGTTTCCCCCACAGTCCAAACACATGCGCTATAGGGGAACTGATCAACTAAACTGGCCGTAGTGTATGAGTGTGTGTGTGTGTGTGTGTGTGTGTGTGTGTGTGTGTGTGTGTGTGTGTGAGAGAGAGAGAGAGAGAATGAGTGTGTATGGGTGTTTCCCAGTACTGGATTGCAGCTGGAAGGGCATTTGCTGTGTAAAACATATGCTGGGATAGTTGGCGGTTCATTCTGCTGTGGCGGCCCCTGACTAATAAAGGAACTCAGCTGAAGGAAAATGATTGAGTGATGTTGTTCTGTGATCCTCATGTATGAGTGTGTTCCTGACACTGCAGCTGCTACACAACCATCACACACTGATAAAGAGCTGTCATACACCTGATGCTGATGTGTGTGTGTGTGTGTGTGTGTGTTTATCAGTGCGCAGGTCAGAGGTCACAGCTAAAGAAGATCAGCTCATCATCATCATCATCATCATCATCATCATCAGGTCCAGATTCAGACTCTAATACAGATTCATCTACAGCTGGAGCGAACACAGAGAGAAAGAGAGAGAGTGTGTGTGTGTGTGTGTGTGTGTGTGTGTGTGTGTGTGTGTGTGTGTGTGTGTGTGTGTGTGTGTGTGTGTGTGTGTGTGTGTGTGTGTGTGTGTGTGTGTGTGTGTTTGTGTGTGTGTGTGAGAGAGAGCAAATGAATGTTGTGAGTGAATGAGTGTGTATTGTCTGTGTTTATAAGAGTGTGTGAGCATGTTTGAATGTGTGCGCGTGTGTGTGAATGTGTAAGGATTTGAGTGTGTGTGTGTGTGTGTGTTGCAGGTCTTCATTCAGCGGTGGCCCCTGATCCGCAGGGAGTGTTAATCCGCTGATGGGGGAGTGAAACCAGAGACGGCATTACTGTCAGATCAATAACACACTCTCACACCAGCACCACACACACACACACACACACACACTGTAATATTCAGACACACGTGCACACACTCATACACGCACACACTCTGATACTCTCACTCTCTCTCACACACACACACACACATTCATATTCACTCACACACCCACAAGTACTCACTTACACACACAAAATTAAACACACACACACACACACACACACACACACACACACACACACACACACACACACACAGATGTTCAGTCATGTAGAAGGAAGGGCGTCCGCTGTGTAAAACATATGCTGGAATAGTTGTCGGTTCATTCCGCTGTGGTGACCCCTGATGAATAAAGGGACTCAGCTGAATGAGTGAGTGAGTGTAAATGAGCATTAAATGCAGAAGCTCCTCATGAATATTCACGCCTTCATTAATAAATCATCCTGCAGACACTGATATGAATATGAGCGATGATGATCATCTATGGGGTTGCTATGGGGCTGTGGGCCGTTGCTAAGGTGTTGCTATGATGTTTTATTCATCAGACATGAACAGAAGCATAAGTCTGGGTAAAGGTCAGAGGTCGTGACCTGCAGGCGCTGGGGGTGAACGACTGCATGAATGACTGAATATATTAATAAATGAATCAGATCAGAGATACAGAGAAGACCCTCACACACACACACACGCACGCACACACACACACACACACACACGCACGCACGCACGCACGCACACACACACACACACACACACTCACACACACACACACACTTTCATCATGTGTTTATTATTATTATATTAGATGTTGGGCTGTACGGTGTTGCAGTGGGCACAATCACCTCACAGCAAGAAGGCCTCTCTTTCCTTCATTCTCCTTCAGCTTAGTCCCTTATTAATCAGGGGTCACCACAGCGGAATGAACCACCAACTATTCCAGCATACGTTTTACACAGCGGATGCCCTTCCAGCTGCAACCCAGTACTGGGAAAGACCCACACACACACACACACACACACACACACACACACACTCATACACTATGGCCAGTTTAGTTGATCAGTTCCCCTATAGCGCATGTGTTTGGACTGTGGGGGAAACCGGAGCACCCGGAGGAAACCCACACCAACACGGGGAGAACATGCAAACTCCACACAGAAACACACACTGACCCAGCCGAGACTCCAACCAGAGACCTTCTTTCTGTACGGCCACAGTGCGACACCACTGAGCCACCGTGCCGCCCCTATACGAATATCAGCATCTGATTAATAATTAAATGCAAATGAGGATCAGAATCTAATGAATCCTGGATCTGATGCTGAATCATCTGCATGTGACTCACTGAACAAACTCATGATTCACTATACAAACGCTCATACTGTAACTGACTGGAGGAGGGAACACATGA
Organism: Danio kyathit; assembly: GCA_903798195.1. NCBI lineage: Eukaryota > Metazoa > Chordata > Actinopteri > Cypriniformes > Danionidae > Danio > Danio kyathit. The sequence goes on along the minus strand of CAIGQS010000579.1, from coordinate 10,394 downwards.
ACTTTACTGATGTTTTGTAAATATGAAGGACACATATTCATTAAAATAACACATATTCATATGCATCACTGATTATTTAATCATAAATGTTGACTAAATGCAATTGACACAAATGAGAGAGATTGTTGGAGAAATTGTTCTAACTCTTCTTGAAAGTCAAGTTTACACACAATAAGATTATTCTGCCTCTGAAAAAGCTCAGATGATGGTGTCAAGGTTTGGAAAGTTTCTGATTGGCTAATTGACAACATTTGAGTTCATTGGAGGCACAACTGTAGAATAGTATTGAAGGAAAACCTCAAACACACTGCTTCCTTGTGTGACAACATGAGAAAATCAACAAGCCAGAATCAACACAAAAGCCAGATTACAATTAGCTAAATTACACTGGGAAAAGACTAATGTTTGGAGACATGTCCTGTGGTCTGATGGAGCTAAGATTGAACTGTTTGGCCATAATGACCAGTGTTACATTTGGAGGACAAAGGGGAAAGCTGACAAGCCTAGGAACACCATCCCAACTGTGAAGTATGGGGGCGGCAGCATCATGTTGTGGGGCTGTTTTGCTGCGGGAGGGACTGGTCCACTTCACAGCATAGATGGCATCATGAAGAAAGAACATTATGTAGAAATACTGAAGCAACATCTCAAGACATCAGCCAGGACATTAACACTTGGCCACAAATGGGTCTTCCAAACAGACCATGACCCTAAGCATACTGCCAAATGAGTTAACAAGTGCTTTAAGGACAACAGAGTGAATGTTTTGGAGTGGCCATCACAAAGCCCTGAGCTCAATCCTATAGAAAATGTGTGGGCAGAGTTGAAAAAGCTTGTGCGAGCAAGACAGACTACAAATCTGACTCAGTTACAGCAATTCTGTCAGGAGGAATGGGCCAAAATTCCTGCAAACTATTGTGAGAAGCTTGTGGAAGGAGACCCAAAACATCTGACCAAAGTTATAGAGTTTAAAAGCAAAGCTAAAAAATACCAAGGAAATGTGTGTAAACTTCTGACTGACTAGAAATTAATCAAGAATTCTCTCATTATTCTGGCATTTAGCAAATGTAAATGATTTAGGTAATCCTAACACACCTAAAATAGTAAACGCTTAGTGATTTACCATCAGACATTTATTAATAATGGTGATGCTCCTTTATTTAGTGTCTGTAAACTTCTGCTTTAACTGTATATCTATATAATATTTCATATACTTGTATTTTGTTCTTGTTTATGTAAAGTAGTTTGCATGATATAGTAAGTGTATGAAATATATCAATATAAACACTTGCAGCATCTGTTAACAATATCATCCTGGAACATAACAGAAACAGCATTAATGTTCTTAATTAGAGTTATTATAATCTCCTGTTGGTATTCTGTGATTAACATGTGGATCTGGGAAATAACCCAATATAGTAACCCTAACACAATAACTGCACATCTGAAGGGCTGCACACCACTGTAGATCACTAGGATGACACACACACACACACACACACACACACACACACACACACACACACACACACACACACACACACACACACACACACACACACACACACACACACACACTGAGACAGAGGGGGCGGGGTAACGGCGGGAGGGGGAGGGGTTTGGTCGTCATGGCAACAGTAAACGCCGCGCTAATGTGATTCTGCAATGATTCACGAGTGACCGGAGCTCAAACGGCGGATAACAGCAGCGGCGCGATTGGACGAGATCAAAGCAGGGCGGCACTTCTGATTTGATGTTGCTAAGAGACGGCAGAAGAAAGAAGAGAGGAAGAGAAGGAGAGAGAGAGAGAGAGAGAGAGAGAGAGAGAGCATATAGGCAGAGATCCTCATGTCCAGCTCATGTCTCCACTCTGCCCTGTGTATGTTGTGGAGGATCTCTCCCTCATCATGTACTCTCAGACGGATGCTCTCCTCTCCTCTCCTCAGTCATCATGAGCGGCTCGTGTGCACATAAACACAGCGCTGCGCTTCACTGCATCACACACTTACACCAGGAGAACAGATTAATCTCCATAATAAACCACATCATTACACCCTCAGACACTGTAGAGCTCAGTGAAAGAGTTTAGTTTATTTACCTCGAGTACTCCTGCAGGCCTCTTCTGGACAGCACAAACACACAGCGGACATTTCTCAAAGTATCTCCTGTACAGCTGCTGAGGGAGAACAGATGACAGACAGCAGTGATGTTCAGAGTAATGAAGCTGTGTAAATGAGCTGATTAACACTCACCTTAATGAAGATGAAGAGCTTACACTGAGCCGGAGACCTGCTGTGTGTGTGTGTGTGTGTGTGTGTGTCCATCATCGGACACTAGAGGGCGACAGCGTCCTGCAGATCTGCACTGCTCAACACAGCAGCGCTAGTGAGTAACGCTAACACTAGTGAATAATGAGGTAAACACAGCTTTACTTTCTCTGATCTGTTTATTAAACCTTTACAGATATAATAAAGTCAGTTCACAGAGGAATATACACTAATTTCCCACCCCTACCCTCTAAACACGCGTACAGTTATCCAAGAGAGACAATAAAACATCAAAATAAACGAATAATAATGAAAACATTAGAGATCAGCCTGTAGAGATCAGCCGTGTAGCCTGATCACCCAATATGACGAACATTAATCCTCCACACAGCTTTACTCTGGAGTGTGTTTAGCGCTGATGGTGACGGGTTACTGTTCACACTGGATAGTTCAGCACATGGTGTGTGTTTCTGCTGTTTCCTGATGAAGAGAGAGGCTCATATGTGCAGCTCAACATCATACAGAGAGGAGAATAATATCAGGAAACATCATCATCATCATCATATTTACTAGTGCAGGTGTATGAAGAACACACACCACAAACTGAAGAACAACACGAGTGTTCAGACAACTGTGTGTGTGTGTGTGTGTGTGTGGCATTGCTTTGTGGAGACACACAGTGCTGGACAGATGGCTCTCTCTCTGTAAATATGAGAATGACTAAAATAACTTCAACACACACTGTTACTCACTCTGTGTGTGTGTGTGTGTGTGTGTGTGAGATTCAGATCCAGAATTCAGCAGAATCTTCAGTTTCTCCTGCGCTCTCAAAATAACCAAGAGCAGAACAACACAGCAAACACACACACACTTGCTTATACACACACAAACATATTCAAACAGACACTCAAACACAAACTTGCACACGCACACACACACTCACACACACACAGAGACACACACCTAAACATACTCAAACACAAACTTGCACACACACATACTTAAACAAAATCTCGCACCCACACACACACACACACATTCAGTAAATGATGAGCAGGACACAGGTGTGTGTGTAGCGCAGTGGATTTATTGGTTCAGTAATACTCTCTGCATATATTGAAGATCCTCGACACGGTTATCAGACATCACACACACACACACACACACACACACACACACACACACACACACACATCCCTTTATACACTACAGCTGCGTACAGTAACAGGAGAGATAAATACTGCTGCGGCAGGGAAACACACAGACAGACACACACACACACACACACACACACTGATTCATGCACACTCCTACTGATACACTCACACTGATTCTTTCTGTTTCTTACACACTTATTCTCTCTCTCTCTCTCTCTCACACACACACACACACACACAATTCTCTTCAGTCCTCAAGCCAAACAAACTTACTTTATTTACAGTAACACCCCCCCCCACACACACACACACACACAGACACACACACACACCTGAACAACAAAACATCAAACAATTCAGTTCAAACTTGATGCAAGTTATGAAAAAAGCATAAAAATCACACACACACACACACACACACACACACACACACACACGCACACACACGCACACACACACACACGCACACTCTGATCAGCAGATCTACAAAACTGAACAAGGCAAAATATAAAAACCCAAAAGCTGAAAATAAAAGTCTCCACTGAGTCTGAGCTGGGGGAGACACACACACACACACACACACACACACACACACACACACACCAGCCAACACAGCCTCAGTGTGTGTGTCTGTGTGTTACCAGTGTGTGTGCAGTATCAGTGTGTGTGTGTGGGTGGGTCAGCACAGGGCACATGCGTGTGTGTGTGTGTGTGTGTGTGTGTGTGAGGATGGTGAAGCGCATGCGGTGTGTGTTCAGTCTGGATGAGGAGATTCTCCAGAACAGCAGAACACTGATCATGCAGGGGCTGCGTCCACACACACACACACACACGCACACACACTCATTATGTGTGTGTTTGTGAGCGCAGCCGTGACTCTGGTCCATCAGTCTGTAGTAAACGCGCGTGCCTGTGTGCGCGTGTGTGTGTGTGTGTGTTAGACGAGCGAGTTGAAGGCGTTGCTGGGCGAGGGCTGGGGGCTGTGGTGGGCTGACTGCAGGCCGCTGTACTGCCCGATGAAGGAGCCGTCCTCATTGAACTGTGTGTCTCCAGAGTCTGTGTAGTCCACTAAACTGTCGTCGCTGTCTGCGCGCTTCACACTCCCGCTGGACGGCGTCCGGCTGCCCTTCAGAGGCTTATGATCCTCGTCACTAGGAGAAAAACCACATGCAGTGAATGAGGAGGCCAGTGTGCAGAACAGCAGCCCAGACCCGTTCTCCAGCAGAGCCCTGAACACCCACTGCAGCTCAGCACACCGCACTCACTCTCTAACACGAGGAGCGGGGAACTCGAGGAGTTTAAAGCCAGACCTTTGAGTTTATGTATTGTGAAGCGGAATATTAAATGAGAATCAGTGGGCGTGGCTTGTTTACTACTGCGAGCTGATTGGATGTTGTATAGAAGGCGTGTCATTCAGAAAGACGAGTAAAAGGAATTGGGGAGAGTTATTACAACCTAACAGACTCCTCCTCCACATCATCATTTGTTTGTTGTCATGGCGATGTCAAAACTGACAGCTGGAGGGGCGTGGCTAACACACTTAACCACACCCCAGAAAACTAGCAATGTGATCTGCCTAAATCAACATGTTTAGCTTGATGTCATGTGTGCTTTAGGGGTTTAATGGGTTGAGGATTCTGTCATCAGTGTCGCTGTGAGAGCCTCATTCATCTTCAGAACACACATGACGGTGTTTAGATGAAATGCTGGAGCTCTCAGACCCTCCATAGACAGCAAGAGTCCGAGACGCTCACTGAACATCCTCAAACAGTCTTCAGCTGTCTTATTATTGAATCTACAAGAGCTAGTGAACTTCCAAACCTTTACAAATCTACAGTTTCAGATCAGTGGCGAATTAAATCTGCAAGATCTCCTGATTTCAGTAAACAGAGCCTCATTAACTCATCACTGTTTAGAAAATAATTCAATGTTTGTCCACTGGGGGGAGCAACTACTATAGAAATACCATCAAATCAGGCAGGGTCACTCAGATTTCAGCTGGTCTTGAATCAGTTTTATGTAATTGTAGACATTTAATGAAGCATTTGTAAAATTTAAAGGAATAATATCAGGAGAAAAGTGTCTTGTTGGCCTGTTTAGCAGCAGAACCAACAGTATTAGCCTTGAAAATGGATGAAAGATTGCAAATTATGCAGACGCTTAATATTTAATGATCTTAGCTGATAAACTCAGTTTGCATTTGATGAGTTACTCTGAGTTTAGCATTGCAGAGTGTGGAAAAGCTGATTCTAATGCATTTTTAGGACTGTTTACAGTTTAGACCAGAAGGTGTCGCCAGCGTGCAGTGATTTGAACACTGAATCATTTAGGGAATCAATTGGTTGAGTTGTTCTGAAGCTTTGTTTCTCTCATCACTGCTCTGACCTTTCATACACAACAAGAGTCACAGAATACTCAAAGAATATCATCAAAGCAGTGTATGTGTCTTCTTCAGTGGGTCGACAGTACTTCAGGGAGTTATGATAAAAGTGTGCGCAAAATAAAATAATCACGGCTTTAGCTGAACTGACGCTGAAGAGATTAGGTTATTTTTGCTTTATTTAGTGTACAGAAGTATTCTCGTTGGTGAAACTAATCATTTAATAGTTGGAAAAGCTTAATTCCTTTAAGTAAATCAGCTCATCATTGTTGAGTTGATAAAGCAGGTAAAAATAGCTGTAACAAGACTTCATGAAGAAACTTAGTACAGTCAACTTAAAGAGTTTAGTACACAGTACACAGAAGGGTTGTCGCGATACCATTAATCTTACGCTGCTATACCAGCTCAAGTATCACGATACCGAGTAGTATCGCCATACTTTAATTCATCAAATTATTTAGAAAATAGTCAGAAGAAACATATATTTAACGTCATAACAGGCCTACTTTAATGTAATTCATAATTCTCTTGATTATCTTGAGTATGTTTGCACGTCACTTCACCTACAGTTTATTCACTCTTTTTGTTTATTTAGTGGATAACTGACCAACAAGATACACATTATACCCAATGAAATTTATTACAAAAAATAAAGGATTTTTCCAACAAAACTAGGCTTTATGAAGTGCCCACAAACAGGTTCAATGCTTCCTGTTGCTCTTTTAGGTGTTTTGATCTGTTTTGTCAGTCTCATCAGGTAACGCTGGGCGATATGGCAAATAAAATAATCTAGTTTTTTTTCCTAAAGTTTGACCGATTCACAATTTTGATGTTTTTATTGTGTAGCTAGTCAACTTAAAACATTACAACAGCATGACTGAAGTAACATTCTCTTTATAAGTAACTTGAAAACCTGTCTGGTTAGGGAACATTGGATTTTTAATGGCCATACATGCATAAATTAGTCAACAAGCTGTATTGTATTGTAAAGTGTGCTTGTATTTGCACCAGCTCTGTGATGCACGTCCACAGCTTCATGCATTGGGTTAAATTAGGCTGTTCAGTCTCTGTGTTCAGTCCGTTACTACCATGGTTAAACCCAGACAGGCAGTCAGGCAGCGTAATACAGAGAGCGGACCAAAGCACATTGGAGCAATAATAATGCATCTAATATTTTTATAACTAAAATCACGACGCCTCGATTTATTAACAAATATAATCGTTTTAAAACCTAAATTCAAATTAATTGAAAAAAATCTAAAGAATGGCCCAGCGCTAATCCATAATTCAACACGTCACTTTGTGAGTCTTTCTTTAAAGAGATCGTCCTGATTGCTAATCAATCATACTAACAACTGATTCAGATGTGCGTTTGACCTGAAGCGTTAGAAAATGTGCAATATGCCACCATAAAAGGTGTGCAAATTCTACAGTTTTGCAACCTTAAAGTGCTCCACACACTATTCAAGTAAAATGGTCTATTGCTGCACAAGTGTGTGAGCATATCAGTGACTTCTCCTCATGCAACACTATCTACAGGGAGGGCATTTACATGGATACACCTTAATTAAATGGGAATGGTTTCCTCAGTACAGTTTCATGAACAGTGGATGGGTTGTCGTGGGCCAGTTGAATGGCCCCCAAGGTCTCTCGATCTGACCTCCTTAGACTTTTATCTTTGGGGTCATCTGAAGGCAGTTGTCTATGTCATTTATTCAGGTGTATCCATATAAATGGCCCACCCTGTATTATAGATAAAGCATTAATGACCATGCTACTGTTTACAAACTACAGTGGCACTGCCAGTATTTTGGAGCCATAGTATCACAATACTCTGCATAGTAAACCGTGCAACCCTAGTGTACAGTAACTTTTGATAAATGATTTGTTCTTAAATGTAGATTCCACATCATGTTATAGAGTGATGAAGAGGACGCCTGAGGTCTGAGACTGAAACACAGACGCTCAGCTGTATATTCTGTGTGTGTTTATGCTGTCCGGCAGTGATTGGGGTGTTCAGAGGTGCTGGAGAAGCGGACAGACCCTGCTGTTCTGCAGTGAACACATAATGAACATCAACATGCGGGATCTGAATCACATACATGATGAGAAACAGAAGATCTGCGGGATAAAGATGATGAAGCACAGGCCGTATCTGACTGATCATCCAGCCTGATTCACCAATCAGAGGAATCAGTGTTCACTCGACTGATTCACCAGTGATTCATGAATCAAACGCACTGAGAAAACTGCAAATGAAAGATGATGAGAGATGGACATGAGGCCAGCCGTCCCTCAGGTTACTATAGCTAGAGGACTAACAGCAGTATATCTAGTGCACTACTGCTGCTGAGGCATCTGTGCAGATGTAGACACACACAGACAGAAGCTATCCTCCGTTACTCATTATCTGTATACTTTATCTTCCCTGCCGATCAATATAAAGAGGAATATAAGAGAGAATTCAGGGAATAAATCAAGAATAATTTACAGTTTGATCAATCAGACGGTCTCAGATTTCTCTATTCTAGATCTACAGGCTGCTTTTCTGGAGCTACATGCCATCTATCTGGACCTGCGTGCCTGCTTTCCTGTATTCTAGATCTACAGGACCTGATCTTCTGGATCTATGGGCTGGGGTTTTCTGGATCTGAAGCTGTTTCCCCCTGTATTCTGGATCTACGTGTCTTTATTTGCTGGATTCACAGGGTACTTGTTTTTCTTGATCTAACGTCTGTATCCACTGGCCTGTTTTCTGTGTTCTTGATCCATGGTTTTCTTTCTGGATCTACAGGTCATTCCCACACCCCCAGATCTACTTCTGGATCTACTGACAGTTTGTTTTTCTGGATCTACTGGTCTGTTTTTCTAGATCTTTCCCCTGCAGTCAGTTTTTTCTGGAGATGCTTGTCATTTTCCTCCAGATACTCTGGCCATGTTTCTCTCTGGATCTACAAGCAGTTTTCTCTTTTATCTGGATCAATGGGCCAGTCTTCTGGACTTGTTTCTGGATGTACCTGCCTGATTTTAATATTCTGTATTCTGGATCCACTATCTGGTTTATTCTGGAGCTACATGTCATCTTTCTGGATCTGTGTGCATGTTTTCCAATATTCTGGATCTACAGGCCATTATCTTCTGAATCTATGGGCTGGGGTTTTCTGGATCTACAGGCTGGTTTTCACCTGTATTCTGGATCTACGGGCCTTCATTTTCTGGATTCACAGAACAAGCACTTGTTTTCCTTGATCAGAGGTCCATTGTTCTGAATCTACAGGCTGTTTTCTGTATTCCGGATCATGTTCTGGACCTGTGCACTGGGTTTTTCTGCATATACTGGCTTTTTTTTCTTTTTCTGGAATTAAAGGGTGCTTTTTTCATGATCTACGCTTTATTTCTTTCAGGATCTACCAGCTATTTCTGCCACCCAGAGCCACTGCTCTTTTTTAGTGGCCTGTTTTTCTGGATCTGGCTTCTACTGTCATTTTGTTTCTAGATGTACCTGCCTGATTTTATTATTCTGCATTCTGGATCTATGTTCTGTTATTTTCTGGATCTACTATCTGTTTTCTTCTGGAGCTATATCCCCATCTTTCTGGATCTGTGTGCCTGTTTTCCTGTATTCTGGATATACAAAACATTATTTTCTGGATCTATTGTCTGGGGTTTTCTGGATCTACTGACACTTTTTTCTGGATCTACAAGCCATTTCCCTCGTATTCTGGATCTAGCTGCCTTCATTTTCTGGATTTACAGGGTGCTTTTTGATCTAAGGTCTGTTATTTCTCAATCTACATGACTGTTTTCTGTATTCCAGATCATCTTCTGGATCTATGCACTGGGTTTTTCTGCATATACGTTTTCTTCTTTTTCTGGACTTACAGGGTGCTTTTGTCTTTATCTAAGCTCTTCTTTTTTGGATCTACAGGCCATTTGTGCCACCCCCCACATCCACTGGGCTGTTTTTCTGAATCTACTGGCCTGCTCTTTTCTCTTCTGGATCTCGCCTCTACAAGCAGATATTGCCATTTTTTAATCTGGATCAACGGGCCAGTCGTCTGGACTTGTTTCTAGATGTACATGCCTGATTTTTTGTCTGTATTCTGGATCTACGTTCTGTTATTTTCTGGATCTATGCGCTGGGTTATTCTGGATCCACTATCTGTTTTTCTTCTGGATCTGCATGCCTGTGTTTCTGTATTCTGGACCTATGGGTTGGGGTTTACTGGATCTACTGGACTGGTTTTCTGCATCTACTGGCTTTTGTTTATTACCTGTATTCCGGATCGACAGGCCTTCTTTTTCTGGATTTACAGGCTTTTTTCTTGATCAGAGGTCCATTGTTCTGAATCTACAGCCTGTTTTCTGTATTCTGGATCATCTTCTGAATCTATGCATTGGGTTTTTCTAAATACACTGGCTTTTTCTGGCCTTAAAGGGTGCTTTTTTCTTGATCTAAGCTCTAGTTTTCTTGATCTACTGGCCTGTTTTTCTGTACTTTTGAGCCATGTTCTTCTTCCTGGATCTAGTAGACATTTCCGCCTCCTCCAGAGCCACTGCTCTTCTCTGGATCTTTTTGACTGGCCTGTT
>CAIGQS010000578.1:0-21458 GCA_903798195.1 Danio kyathit | reverse complement strand
GTACAATAAGTTTTTTTAACAAACATTCAAATGTTGTATTTTACAGGCACAACAAAAATCATGGTATTGCTGAAGTAGGCTTCTTCTACACTCAGATACGTTCATATGTTATGTTTTGAACTGCAATTATGGATGCAACAATTATAGATTTGGTTGTACGATTATATAGTGTGAAGAATAATCAGTGTTTCTCTTTAATCATCCTAATGTAAATTTAAGCTTTATATTAGCTAGATTTAGATCTGGACATCCCCTAACTAATATTAAAAAACCTTTAAAAGGAATTTTTATTAGTAATAGTTTTTATGCTGTAGGTTTTTCTGTGCTTATGGGCTACACAATTTAATTATGTGTGTGTTTATAGAGAGGAACGGGAGGAAATAATATAATAATAATTGTTATGAGGTCGGCGCCAATATTAGATAACTGTGTTATCAGCGCGTTCATACACACATAATCATTTTATCATAATAGTTCGTCTAACATGTCTTTGTTTACATTGCACTGAAAGCTAAGCACAACTCTCACCGTTACAGCATGATGATAGATTTTTCTACTGCGTGCGCCCAGCAGCCGCGAGTGCGTTGCTCCGCTTGCGCCCGCATATTGGCATATATTCTTATGACATAACAAACTTGCGCGGGGAAAAGCGTGATATGGGAACGGCCCGCGGCTTTAGTTATTATAGTGTGCGTGCGTTTAGCTTTGGTGGACAAGCTCGGAACTTAAACTAGCACACAGTTGGCTACTTGGCGTAACTTGTTTCAGCAGTTTCGTTTCGTGGCGGCAGAACAGAAATGCAGAAATGCGGCTTGAAGAAGCCTTTACGATTAATTAACCATGACGAATTAAAGCGCAGTTAATAGTGAAATCGGTTAATCGTTCCATCCCTAATAACGATATCAGTGCATTGTACAAAAGACCTTTTTCTACAAACATATTCAATGTATTTGGCTGCCTCGCCACTGTCAGGTGACTCCACGCTGCGGCAGCTCGTGCTGTATTGAACAGACGCACGTCACTTCATAAAACTATAGCGGCTGTTTTTGGACTGAACTAAATTTGATTCTTGATGTCTTGGTCACACTATTTGGAGGGCCAGAAGAAATTTGCCTCGGGGGCCGGGTTTGGCCTGCGGGCCGCCAATTGAATAGCCCTGGAATAGAGCATTAGCCCTCATGTGAATATTTAACTGGATCCTTTTTGAGCATTTCCCAAGTGCTGCTTAACAGAGAAAATATTTGTATCAATATATTTTAAACATATTAGTTTTAATAACTAATGTCTTTGTCTTTACCATGATGACACTATATAATATTTTACTATTTAGTTTGCAAGATAAAAGCTTAAAGGCTAATTATAGGCTTAACTAGGTTATTAGGTAAGTTAGAGGGTTAATATTATTGAGTAGTTATTTTCATTCATTCATTCATTTTCCTTCAACTTAGTCCCTTTTTAATCAGGCGTTGCCACCGCGGAATGAACCGCCAACTTATCCCAGCATTATATTTTACTCAGTGGATGCCCTTCCAGTGCAACCCAGTACAGGGAAACATCCATACACTCATTCACACACACACACACACTCATACACTTCGGCCTATTTAGTTTATTCAATTCACCTATAGCGCATGTGTTTGGGACTGTGAGGGAAACCGGAGCACCCGGAGGAAACCCCACCCAACAGGGGAGAACATGCAAACTCTTCACAGACAAGCCAAATGACCGAGCTGAGGCTCTAACCAGCAACCTTCTTGCTGTGAGGCGACAGCGCTAACCACTGAGCCACCCTGTCCCGACTATATTTATTAATGTAATTTATTCTAGCCAAACTAAAAGAAATGAGCTTCTCCAGAAGAAAATAATAATAGGAAATATACAGGAGCAATATTCATGTCTTACAACCAATTTGTGAAAGGAACATACAATTATATTTAATTGCAAGTCATTTGTTAAAAAAACTCACACTAATGCTCTGGTTCATTAATCTCTCATGGATTCAACTTTTTTTAAGCTAAAAACTGCATGCAGATGAAGCACATTAAAAAGTTTGCACATTAAACTTATAAAAACTCATTCTTTTATATTACATTGCACTGATTTTGCATAAACATATATATTTTTAAGCTTCTTACTTAAATCTATTTTATTTACATATCTTGATGTTAGCGAAAACTGCTTCAAGCGATGTTCAGACCGGTTTTAAAGGTAATTTATTATTAAGGAGCTATATATAGGGAAGATAGTTTGCTATAAAAGGAAATGAAAGCAGATGGAGCTCTGAATCTGTCATTAAAGTAGTCCATGTGATTCATGATGTGCATTAATGTGCTGTCATGAGACGTCATTATTTGCTTAAAAAAATCTGTGCTAATGTGAGGGTCCTTTAATCTCATATAAGTTCAGACGTCTTGAAATAACAAATACAGGTTTTTAAATCTTTTACTTGACGTGACCACCAAATATAAGACAGTTATATATTTTAATGTTCAAAGATCCCATTTACATTCTAAAATTAAAAACAAATTCATTCATTCATTTCTTTTTGGTATGCCGAATTCAGATGCATTATTTTAGCCCCGATTTTGACTCGGCGACAGGTTTTGAGAAATCGCCGACAAATGCCTGAAATCACAGGCAAATCGGTGCTCGTTCACGCGAGTGACAATCACACAGTATGAACTATTAAAAACGCAATCTGAGAGAATCGCCGATGAGTCGCCAACACCCGTGAGATATGCTAAATATCTGGAGCTGTCGGCGATTAAAATCATGCTGTGTGAAATGTTTCAGATTAAAAATAACATCAACGATCACCTACAGCCAATGAGAGGGCAGCATTCACTACTGGGTACCTGCAGGCCAGCGGGTGAGGTTGGGGGAGAAGTTAAATAAAGCGCTTCCTTTTTAGTTTATTTAGACCCAAGAAATTGAGAAAAAACTGGAAATGTAGCATGGAGCAACCGTGTCTCATTTGACGTGTCCATCTGAGCAATACACACACCGGGTCGGAAAAATAAAAAAAGTTTAAGGAGGAATTGCCTCTTCTTGTGACGAAGCCAGGTGACTGACAAAATAAGTACATTTTCTACCCACTAAGGCGTCCTTTCTCATTATGTCAGTTAATTAACAAGATATATATTAAGTGACTCGCGTTGTTTTCATGTCTTCTCACGGGTTGTGTGTTGGTTGTGAGAACGTAGTTAGGACAAAGTTTGTGGCAATTCTTCCCTATTTTAAAGTCAGCATGCAGTGTGAACCACCCTGTCGCCAATACATCTTGCAGTGTAACAAAGCACCGACGGAACGCTAGACCAGATAGTTATGTGTGACAACATCCGTGACACGACTACTTGAAAATCAGGCAGTCTGAACTCGGCATTAGTCCTTGATTATCTGGGGGTCCCCACAGTGGAATGAACCGCCAACTTATCAAGCATAGGTTTTAACGCAGCGGATGACCTTCAGCTGCAAACCATCAATGGAAACGCTCACACACCTATTCAACACACATACACTACGGACAATTTTAAGCTTACCCAATTCACCTGTACCGAATGTCTTTGGACTTGTGGGGGAAACGCCGGAGCACCTGGAGAAAACCCATGCGAACGCGAGGAGAACATGCAAACTCCACACAGAAATGCCAACTCTCCCAGCCGAGGCTCGAACCAGCAAGCTTCTTGCTGTGAGGCGACAGCACTACCTACTGCGCCACTGCGTCGCCAAATTAACATAAATCTGAATTTTTTTTGTTATTATTGCACTGGAGTTTTATTTGTATTAATTATTTATTATTATATTAATTTATGCATTTAATAATTTTTTGTTTCAATATCTTATTATTTAATTATATTTATTCATCCATTCAATAATTTTACTTCGACTTTTTCCCTAGTTATCAGGGATTGCCACAGTTGAATGAACCATCTAATTAATATTTAGACTTCAAATATTTTAATTGATTTCTTATATTTCAATCAATTTGTATTATTTACAAATATTTGACAATAATAATTGTATGGTTTATTCAGTCTACTTTATTAATCTATTTTAACTTTTAAACATCTTTATTCATATTTTATTAGATGTTTCTTTAAGTGTATTATTCCATTTTATATTAATATTACAAAATTTTTAAACAAAATTGAAGTTAAGTCATTCATTCCATATTATTAATTTAGTATATTTAAAATAGATTTATATTAAATTCTATTAATAACGTATTTATTATTATTGATTTACATTTTTTTTTACTTTCAATTTGCACTACAAAATCTCATTTTAAAAATGCATTCGGTTTCAATAAAAGCTGATTATTTATAAATACAAGCTTGGTTTTTTACATGTATTTTTATATATTTTAAAATAAATAAGACATTTCTTTAAATGTATTACTTTCACTTTTAAATTAATAATTTTACATTTATTAATTCAACCAAAAATTTAGCATTTACTGGTTTATATTATTTGTTTAAATCATTTTTATTACTTATCATTTAATTAGCATTTAAAAAAAAAAAAAAAAATATATATATATATATATATATATATATATATATATATTGTGGCGGGCCGCCCAATGAACATTCAAGCGTCATCCTGGGAAAGGAGCACACCAGCCAGCTGGACCCAATCACGCCGATCACCTGCACCAGGAACTCATTAGCCACCACCAGATATAAACACGACAAGAGAACCAGTCGATGAAAGGCCTCTCCGCTAACCAGACCTCTAACGAGTGCTCTCTCTCTCTCATACAGAAAGCACGGAGTGATCGAATCGGGCGATCGGCGTTTTCACAGCAGCACGGACCAACAGGACAAACAACTCACCCACAACCCACCTACGGACTCACCTACAGCACGGACACACGGGGAACCAAGGGAAGCACGCTGAAGACACTTGCACCTTTTCACCTTCACTGTAATAAAAGCCCTTCGGGGGTGTGTTCACTACAACCTGTGTTTGCCTTTTCAACTCCACCCTGCTACACTGGTGGAGAATGCGCGCTTTTTTAGGAGTGAAATTAAGGATTCCATCAACCGCTTACACTTGTTGTTTGTGTTTGCAGCTTGTCATCTCGCTCGCTCTCCCTATAAGACACAGGATGGAGGAACTAATGCAGCAGCTCACGGAGGTGGCGTCCCGGCAACAACAGCTCTCGGACAAAATCGTAGCCAGACTGGAAAGAACTGAGCAGGCGGTTGAAAATCTGTGGGCCACCGTGTGCCTCTTCCGGACGCCAGAAGTACTGCACACCACCATCTGACGAAGCTCAGCGACCTGGATGACATCGAAGCATACTTACACACATTTGAGGTGATAGCAACCAGAGAGCTGTGGGATAAAAATGATATGGGGCGAGAATCCTGGCTCCATTTTTAACTGGTGAAGCGCAACGTGCTTATTATTCATTAAAATCCCCACAAAATGAAGATTATGAGATGTTAAAAAGAGAGATACTAGCGAGAATTGGGCTTTCTCCCATCAGCGCAGCCCAGCAGTTCTGGCAATGGTCGTATGATGACAGGTCTCCGCCCGAGTGCAAGCCACACAGCTCTCCAGACTGGCACAGCTCTGGTTGCTATCGGGGAACACCACCGCCTCCCAGGTCGCTGAAAGTGTGGTGATCGACCGCCTGCTCAGAGCCCTCCCCAGAAAGCTCCGCCGCCCCGTGAGTATGAGAAACCCTACCAGTCTGGCTAGCGTAGTAGAAGCCATCGAGCTGGCAGGAAAGCTGTCATTTGCATCGGGATGCGGGAGATGCGAGCGGCTGCACCCCCCGAAGGTACCCCCGGGGCACCTCACACCACAATGAGCAGGCGCCGACGGCCCCCTCCCTCATCGGACGAGCCCATGCCGGACACGAACCCACAGTCTCCAGGGGCCCGCGCATGGATGGCGGGCTGCATCTTGCACCACTCAGTGCCAAATGGAGCTCCACAGCGCATGGTGAAAATCGGGGGGAGAAAGAGCTGATGGCAGTGTTGGACTCAGGAGCATCTATTACACTGGTCCAACCAAACATCCTCCCTCCCCAACCAGACTTTAAAGCAACAATGCCATTACCTGTGTACATGGGGAGGACGCGCCATGTACCCACACGCCGAGTAACAGTGGCAGCCGGTCCAGGCGCCTGGCCGATGGAAAGTAGGAATTGTACGAGATTTACCAGTTCCAATCCTGTTGGGGAGGGATTATCCCGGTTTCCAACAGCTCCTATCCGCCACGATGCAGCCAGCAGGACCGCGACAGAGGGGACGGGCTCGTCCGCGAAGAAAAGGGGGCCGTCCGACTGTCATGCTGGCCACAGACAGCGGAGCGAGAGGGTGAGTGCGCACAATCAGACCCTAATCCTTTTTTTGATTTATTTCAGAGAATAACCACAGGAGGAGAGTTTGGAAAGAGCAACGGGAAGATGACCGACTAAAATATTGCTGGAAGCAAGTTCGAGAAATAGATGGAGAAGTGCGTATTCCAGGGCCTCACCCTCTCCCCGTACTTCGTGGTCAGAAAAGGCCTGCTCTACTGTGTAGCACAGCGAAGGGGGGAGGAGAAAAATTTACTGGTGGTCCCGAAAGCCAAGACGGAGACGGTTAATGGAGCTGGCGCACTCCCACCCCATGGCCGGGCATCTCGGAGGAGAAAACACCATCCAAAGAAATCCGTGATCGCTTCCACTGGCCTGGCATGGAGGCCGAGGTGAAGAGGTTTTGCCGGGAGTGCGCCACTTGTCAGAGGACGTCACCAAAGAAACCTCCCCCCAGCCCGCTAATACCCCTCCCCATCATTGAGGTGCCCTTCGAGCGCATTGGGATGGACCTGGTGGGTCCGCTGCCGAAGTCTGCCCGTGGTCATCAACACATCCTGGTCATCGTTGACTATGCCACCAGGTACCCCGAGGCGATTCCCCTTAGAGTGGCCAACGCAAAATCCATCGCGAAGGAGCTATTCCAATTCATCAGCAGGGTGGGAATCCCCTCGGAGATACTGACTGACCAGGGCACCCCTTTCATGTCTCGGCTGATGAACGACCTCTGTCGGCTACTCAGGGTAAAACAGCTCCGCACATCTGTTTACCATCCCCAGACAGATGGTCTGGTGGAGCGGTTTAACCAGACCCTTAAACAGATGTTGCGCCGAGTAGTCGCAGAGGATGGGCGTGACTGGGACATCATGCTCCCGTACGTGCTCTTTGGAATAAGAGAGGTACCTCAAGCATCCACCGGCTTTACTCCATTTGAATTATTATTTGGGCGCCAGCCCCGCGGGCTGCTGGACGTAGCCAGAGAGACATGGGAGCAGGAACCGGCTCCGCATCGCACCATCATAGAGCACGTGCGGGACATGCGAGAGCGCATAGACCACGTGATGCCTCTGGTCAGAGAACACCTAGCGGCCTCCCAGCGCGCCCAACAAAGAATATATGACCGGCCCGCACAACCCCGACAGTTCCAGCCTGGTGATAAAGTCCTGATACTCGTTCCTACCACCACAGCGAAGTTTCTGGCATCCTGGCAAGGGCCGGGCACCATCGTGGAGAAAGTTGGGCCGGTCAACTACAAGGTTCGTCAGCCGGGACGTCGACGCGAAGAGAAGGTCTACCACATTAATCTTCTGAAGAAGTGGGTAGGACCCCGAGAAGATCTGGTGGCCTTCACTCAAAGCTCCCCGCCGATAGTAGGGATGGGAGAGCAACTGTCGGCGGGTCAGAAGATCGAGCTGGAATCCCTGGTCAGTCAGTTCCAGGATGTGTTCAGCGATCGACCCGGGCGGACCAATCTAGTACAACATACCATCCGGACTCCTCCTGGCCAAATAGTTCGGCAGCGGCCCTATCGGGTACCAGAGGCCCGCCGGCAGGCTATCGAGGGTGAGATATCCCGGATGAAGGAGTTGGGAATAATAGAACCATCTCGGAGTCCCTGGTCCAGCCCGATAGTCATGGTACCGAAGCAAGACGGCACTCTCCGCTTCTGCAACGACTTCCGCAAGCTAAACGACATCTCCAGCTTCGACGGATACCCAATGCCCAGAGTGGATGAGTTATTAGACCGTCTTGGTGGGGCCAGATTTATCTCAACACTGGACCTAACAAAAGGTTATTGGCAGGTAAATTTAAGAAGAGAAGACCAGGAAAAAACTGCTTTTAGCACACCTTCTGGACACTGGCATTATCGGGTCCTTCCCTTCGGGCTGCATGGGGCACCCGCTACGTTCCAGAGATTAATGGACATTGTGCTCCGGCCCCACCAAGAATACGCCGCCGCCTACCTCGATGACGTAATCATCCACTCTGAGCGTTGGGAGGACCATCTAGACCGGTTGCGGAGGGTGCTGAGGGAGCTCCGTCGGGCTGGACTAACCGCCAACCCCAAAAAGTGTCACCTGGGCCTAGCCGAAGCACGTTACCTGGGTTTCCAAGTAGGACGGGGGTTAATCAAGCCACAGCCCAATAAAGTGGAAGCAGTTCAACGAGCGGAACGGCCAAAGAATAAAACCCAGGTACGTGCATTCTTGGGGTTGGCTGGATACTACCGCTGTTTTATTCCCAACTTCTCCTCGATAGCCTGTCCCCTGTCCGACCTGACAAAGAAGGGGCAGCCTGAAAAAATTCAGTGGTCTGCAGCAGCAGAGGAAGCCTTCCAGACTCTGAAGACGGCGTTAACGTCGACACCGGTCCTCCACGCTCCTGATTTTGGCTGCCCCTTCATACTCCATACGGACGCTTCCGACACAGGGCTGGGTGCGGTCCTGTCACAGGTCCACAATGGAGAAGAGCACCCAGTCACATACATCAGTCGGAAGCTCACACCCGCAGAGACTAGGTACGCAGCCGTGGAGAAGGAAGCCCTTGCCATCAAGTGGGCAGTCCTGGAGCTGCGCTACTACCTTCTCGGCAGGAGCTTCACACTGGTGACCGACCACGCCCCACTACAGTGGATGTCCCGGGCCAAGGAGACCAACGCCCGCGTCACCAGGTGGTTCCTCGCGCTCCAGGACTTCCATTTCCGGGTCCAACATCGCCCAGGAACCTCCCACGGCAACGCGGATGGTCTCTCGCGGATGTGGTCAGGTTGGGCAGGTTTGTCATCCAGCAAATTTTACCCCCCCCTTCTTTCTTCTCTACCCTGCAGGAGGATTCCCCGTACCAGGACGTCGCTTGGGGGGGGGAGTGTGGCGGGCCGCCCAATGAACATTCAGCGTCATCCTGGGAAAGGAGCACACCAGCCAGCTGGACCCAATCACGCCGATCACCTGCACCAGGAACTCATTAGCCACCACCAGATATAAACACGACAAGAGAACCAGTCGATGAGAAGCCTCTCCGCTAACCAGACCTCTAACGAGTTCTCTCTCTCTCTCATACAGAAAGCACGGAGTGATCGAATCGGGCGATCGGCGTTTTCACAGCAGCACGGACCAACAGGACAAACAACTCACCCACAACCCACCTACGGACTCACCTACAGCACGGACACACGGGGAACCAAGGGAAGCACGCTGAAGACACTTGCACCTTTTCACCTTCACTGTAAATAAAAGCCCTTCGGGGGTGTGTTCACTACAACCTGTGTTTGCCTTTTCACTCCACCCTGCTACAATATATATAATTAAAATATGTATTTATTTTTTAATTATTAACTAATTTAAAACTATTAATTCATTTATTTTTTTACTTTCTGTTTTCCACAAAACATACATAAGCATCATTGAACCCCATTCTGAAAACCCCTGAACTCAAATAGAGTTTTATTAGAGATAATTTTTATTCTAATTTAAGCATCTATTTGAGGATCTCCATCAATTTTTAGCAAGTAAACGATGGCTGAAACTTGTCTGACCTCCTCATTTGGCCACTAACAATCAATCATAACGCCTTTACCTGCCGCAGGTATCGATAATAGAAAAGGCCATTAAATCAACACACAAACTGATTGGGTATAATCCATAATTTCCCAGGAGTGGCGAGCGGATGTTATCTGCTGCTCTCTTTAATTGGGCATCTGATGCTGACAGGAATAATGACTCCACAGATAAAACACAACACAAAAGAGCAGCAGCATCTCTGATACGAGCAGTGTTCATACAGAGACTCTAAAAAAAAAAAACACACAGCTATTAAACTCTTATTCTGGCCCACTGCGCTGTCCAATAGTGAAGAGCAGCTTATTCTTATATCGCAATATATGAACATACATATATATTTACACAGGGTTCCTGCAGGTCTTACCAAGTCAAATTTAAGACTTTTTAAGACCATCATGAAGCAGAATTCAGACTTACACTGGGCTAGACACTAAGGATTTGTTCTAATGGCATGGTTGAGCCAATGAAAAAGATTTTAACATGCCTCACTGAACCAGTTTTAATTTAGTTGTTTCTTAACCACATATTTTAAATGTCAAAACTAGCTAAATCTAGTTAAAATATTTTATATTTATTCAGAAACTATAATAAACTAAATGTATGCACAACAGTCTGTCTAAAGTACATGGAGAACTTTTAAACAAATGTATTGTAAGGAAGATAATTACACTACATTAGTAAATACAGTTAAATGTTTAAGTTTTGTTCAATGTTTTATTTAGATGAATTATTGGTGAGTGGTCGGCCCGATTGGGTAACTGTACATACACAGAGAAAAAATTAAGACCTGTTTAAAGTGATTTAAGACCTACAACACAAATCTTCCTGCCTGCGGATACCCTAATATAGAATTATTATATTTATTATTTAATATACAGTTGAAGCCAGAATTATTAGCCCACCTATGATTTTTTTTTTCTTTTTTAAATATTTCCCAAATGATGTTTAACAGAGCAAAGAAATTTTCACAGTATGTCTGATAATATTTTTTCTTTCTGAGAAAGTCTTAATTGTTTTATTTCGGCTAGAATAAAAGCAGTTTTAAATTTTTTAAAAGCCATTTTAAGGACAAAATTAGTAGCCCCTTTAAGCTAATTCTTTTTGCTTCCCTTTAAATGTCACTTTAAGCTGTATAGAAGTGTTTAGAAAAATATCTAGCCAAATATTATTTACTGTCATCATGGCAAAGATAAAAATAAATCTGTTATTAGAAATGATAACTATTATGATTAGACATGTTGGAAAAATCTTCTCTCCGTTAAACAGAAACTGGGGGAAAAAAATAAACGGGGACGAAAATTCAGAGGGGCTAATAATTCTGACTTATACTGTATATATATACAAATTATGTTTTTACATTATTTTTCTCTTGATCCTTGTGTTCCCTTACACCATTTTGAAGCACCCAGGGCACCAAAACCCATACAGTAACCAATATAACACTCATATAACATACAGATTATTATTACTACTCTAATCTAAATATCTTTTCAGAGACTGATTTTCAATGTCAGCAGCTTTCATAAAACAAATCACTCTAATTCCGACTAAATAAAAAGCACCAAAACACAATCAAAATGTCGACTTGCCTCAAAACTGCACAAGAAATCAAAAACACAAGCCACAGAAACCTGAAAAACGCAGATTTCATAAAACACACCACTCGAAATTCGACCTCATAAGCACCTAAAAAAACACTATTAAATGTTGACTTCCTTCAGAAATGCACTAAAAATCAAGAACACAAGCCATAGAAACCTATATAAGACTCACACAGTTTATTATTACACTAAGTTAGATATATTTTCAGAGACTGATTCCCAATCTGTCAGCAGCTTCATTAAAGCACATAGCTCCAATAAGGCACCAAAATGTCGACTTGCGCCAAATACGCACAAGAAAATTAAGAACACAAGCCACAGGCACTCATACAGGTTATTATTATTACTACTATAATTTAAATATCTTTTCAGAGCTTGATTTTCAATGTCAGCAGCTTTCATAAAACAAATCGCTCCGAATCCGACTACATAAAAAGCACCAAACACAATCAAAATGTCAACTTGCCCCAAAAATGCACAAGAAACAGAAACACAAGCCACAGAAACCTGTATAACACTCATAAAGACTATTAGTATTATTACTATACTTTAAATATCTTTTCAGAGAGTGATTTTTAAAGTCAGCAGCTTTCATAAAACAAATCACTCCAAATCTGACTCCATAAAAAGCACCAAAATCCTTAAAAAACTTAATCAAATGTCAACTTCCCCCAAAAATGTACATAAAAAATCAAGAACACAAGTCATAGAAACCTGTATAACACTCACACAGGTTATTATAACACTAAGTTAAATTTATTTTAAGAGACTGATTTACAATATGTCAGCAGCTTTCATAAAACACACCACTCCAAATCTGGTTACATAAAAAGCACCAAAACACAATGTAATCGCCATCTTGCCCCAAAAATGCACAAAAAAAACAACACAATCCACAGAAACCTGTATAACACTCATACAGGTTACTATTATTACTACTATAATTTAAATATCGGCGGCGCCGATAGTAGGTAGTGCTGTCACCTCACAGCAAGAAGGTCACTGGTTTGAGCCTTGGCTGGGTCAGTTGGTGTTTCTGTGTGGAGTTTGCATGTTCTCCCCGCGTTCGCATGGGTTTCCTCCGGAAATTGTCCATAGTGTATGAGTGTGTATGGATGTTTCCCAGAGATGGGTTGCAGCTGGAAGGGCATCTGCTACGTAAAACATATGCTTGATAAGTTGGCGGTTCATTCCGCTGTGGCGAACCCAGATTATCTTTTCAGAGACTGATTTTCAATGTCAGCAGCTTTCATTAAACAAATCGGTCCGAACCCAACTACAAAGAACCAAACACAATCAAAATGTCAACTTGCCCCAAAAATGCACAAGAAACAGAAACACAAGCCACAGAAACCTGTATACCACTTATAAAGACTATTAGTATTATTACTATACTTTAAATATCTTTTCAGAGAGTGATTTTCAATGTCAGCAGCTTTCATAAAACAGATCACTCCAAATCTGACTCCATAAAAAGCACCAAAATCCTTAAAAAACTTAATCAAATGTCAACTTCCCCCAAAAATGTACATAAAAAATCAAGAACACAAGTCATAGAAACCTGTATAACACTCACACAGGTTATTATAACACTAAGTTAAATTTATTTTCAGAGACTGATTTACAATATGTCAGCAGCTTTCATAAAACACACCACTCCAAATCTGGTTACATAAAAAGCACCTAAACACAATGTAATCGCCATCTTGCCCCAAAAATGCACAAAAAAAAACAACACAATCCACAGAAACCTGTATAACACTCATACAGGTTACTATTATTACTACTATATTTTAAATATCGGCGGCGCCGATAGTAGGTAGTGCCGTCACCTCACAGCAAGAAGGTCGCTGGTTCGAGCCTCGGCTGGATCAGTTGGTGTTTCTGTGTGGAGTTTGCATGTTCTCCCCGCGTTCGCATGGGTTTCCTCCGGGTGCTCAGGTTTCCCCCACAGTCCAAAGACATGTGGTACAGGTGAATTGGGTAGGCTAAATTGTCTGTAGTGTATGAGTGCGAATGAGTGTGTATGGATGTTTCCCAGAGATGGGTTGCAGCTGGAAGGGCATCCGCTTCGTAAAACATATGCTGGATAAGTTGGCGGTTCATTCCGCTGTGGCGACCCCGGATTAACTTTTCAGAGACTGATTTTCAATGTCAGCAGCTTTCATAAAACAAATCGCTCCGAATCTGACTACATAAAAAGCACCAAAACACAATCAAAACTTGCCCCAAAAATGCACAAGAAACACAAGCCACAGAAACCTGTATAACACTCATAAAGACTCTTAGTATTAGCACTATACTTAAATATCTTTTCAGAAAGTGATTTTCAATGTCAGCAGCTTTCATAAAACGGATCACTCCAAATCTGACTCCATAAAAAGCACCAAAATCCTTAAAATACCTTATCAATTGCCAACTTGCACCAAAACTGCACAAGAAACACAGGTACACAAGCCACAGAAACTTCTATAACACTCCTAATGGCTATTATTATTACTACTATAATTTAATTATATTTTCAGAGATTGATTCTCAATGTCAGCAGCTTTCATAAAACAAATCACTCTGAATCTGACTACATAAAAAGCACCAAAACACAATCAAAACTTGCCCCAAAAATGAACAAGAAACACAAGCCACAGAAACCTGTATAACACTCATAAAGACTCTTAGTATTAGCACTATACTTAAATATCTTTTCAGAGAGTGATTTTCAATGTCAGCAGCTTTCATAAAACGGATCACTCCAAATCTGACTCAATAAAAAGCACCAAAATCCTTAAAATACCTTATCAATTGCCAACTTGCACCAAAACTGCACAAGAAACACAGGTACACAAGCCACAGAAACTTCTATAACACTCCTAATGGCTATTATTATTACTACTATAATTTAATTATATTTTCAGAGATTGATTCTCAATGTCAGCAGCTTTCATAAAACAAATCACTCCGAATCTGACTACATAAAAAGCACCAAAACACAATCAAAATGTCAACTTCCCCCAAAAATGCACAAGAAACACAGAATCACAAGCTAGAAAAACCTATATAACACTCAAAAAGACTATTAGTATTATTACTATACTTTAAATATCTTTTCAGAGACTGATTTTTAATGTCGGCAGCTTTCATAATACACACCACTCCAAATTTTACTACATAAAAAGCACCAAAACACAATCAAAATGTCGACTTGCCTCAAAAACGCACAACACAAGCCACAGAAACCTGTATAACACTCAGACAGATTATTATTACCACTCTAATTAAAATATGTTTATAAAACACACCACTCCAAATAAAACATTTATAAAACACATCACTCCAAATTCGACTACATAAAAATCACCAAAACACAATCAAATTGTTGACTTGCCCCAAAACTGCACAAGAAACACAAGCCACAGAAATAAAACTCAAAGTCCAGCAAAACCCGTCCAGCATGTAAACAGAAAATGAAAAGACTGTGTGTGCTATCGAGCACAGATCAATAGCGGTTTCTCTGGTGGGCTTGGGTTGCGTCTCCATCGCTGTGATTAACAACATCACATCATCTTTAATAACTCGTTTTGGAGCAAACTTTCCATCTCTCAGGCCGCTGGTTCACAAGTACTGGCGTCTATCGATCCATCTGTGTTATTACTGCGGTTTATAAGTGCTGTTTGACTCCCAGCAGAGGCTAAAACACCACACAACGCTTTTAACGTCTCATTTTTTTTAAGAGCTTCACTTCAATGAGAACGATATTTCTTCGAATGAGCTCTTTTTAAAGATGGCGGCTTGCTAACGAGTGCCTAAATGAGACTGTGACTTTAAATGTCATCAGAGCAAACAGATAAAGTCTACACTGTAAAAAGTGATTAGTTGACTCTCTTAAAAAAAGAGAGTAAACTCATTGCCTTATAATTATTAGGCAAACAAACACATTAGGTTTACTTACTTTTTAAGTAAAATTAACTTGTTTCTTTTAAGGCAACAGGTTTAATCACTTTTTAAAATATAAAAACTAATAAAAGTGTCTGCTAAATTAAGAAATATAAATTTAAGAGTGATGTTTAATGCTGTTATATGGATGAGATTGCGCTGTGGTTTGTTATATTATATTTATGCAAGTTATGGAGATTATAATTAATAAAACGAAGAAAAAAAATCAATGAAAAAAAAATCTTACTGGGTTTTAAAGAGAGCATTATGGGGACGCTAAAAAAAACTTTAATAATTATTTAGTTTTGTTTAGATTTTATTAAACTTGAATTCAGTTTTATTTCTAATAATTTGTTATAATTTATTTTCTATATTAAAGTTTCTGCAAGTTTTATTATATTTTTATGAAATATTTTAAATAATTATACAGTTTTACAAATATTTAATCATCAAAAATTTAAACATTAATTTCATTTTTTAAAATATTTTCTTATGAAACACTCAATTTCATTCTCAAAATACACACAATTTTCTGTTCACTCAGTTTTTTGTCGACCCCATTTTGTAAACTTCAAAATAAGCATTTTTTAATTTAATTTATATTTGTCTTAAATTGTTTAATTACTTTTTTTAATCAATTATTATTCATTAAATAACATTTATTTGTATTTTATTATGTATTTTTCATTCATTCATTTTCTTTCGGCTTAGTCTCAAAGGTCGCCACAACTATTCCAGCTTATGTTTCATGCAGTGGATGCTCTTCCAGCTGCAACCCAGTACTGGGAAACACCCATAAACACTCACATTCACACATGCAGTCAGGCATTATGGGCAATTTAGTTCATCAATTCCCCTATAGCGCATGTGTTTGGACTGTGGGGGAAACCGGAGCACCCGGAGAAAACTCACGCCAACACGAGAACATCCAAACTCCACACAGAAAAGCCAACTGACCTGGCCGGGACTCGAACCAGTAACCTTCTTGCTGTGAGGCCACAGTGCTAACCACTGAGCTGCCCCATTACAGTTTATATCTACTTAAAATGTTTAATTACTTTTTTTGATCAATTATTTCTTTGTAAATATTTTTATTTATATTTTACTTTGCATATATTTTTAATAAAATGTTTCATTATTGATTTAAATCTGTATTTTATTTCTTTGAATCCATTCTTAGAGTTATATTTCAATTGTACATCTTTCAAAAAATATACACTGGTTTATTCTACAGACTGTGTTGAAAGTATTCAAATATATAAACATATATCTGATTAGTTTTTAGCCGTTTCCGATGAGTTTGTTCCCTCTAATGTTCTGCGGTATCTGTGTTTTGAACAGAACTAATGTGTGTTCATTAACAGCCATTGAGTGACTGGATCTGTCAATCACTGCACTTACTTCACTGCTTCTTTTCTTTCAGTCTCGGGTGACTTCATGCTGAGAGACAATCATCTCACTTCATTAGACAAACACAAACAACACCGCACTCCCACCGGCACTGACAACTCTAGCAGACAGACACACACAGACAGACAGACAGACAGGAGAGACAGACAGATGAACAGTCAGCAAAACACACAGACAGAAAACTAGACAGACAGACAGAAGAGAGAGTCAGCAAAACAGACAGACTGACAGTCAGCAAGACAGACAGATAGATGGACAGTCAGTAAGACAGTCAGCAAAACAGACAAACAACTAGACAGACAGGAGTAAGTGTCAGCGAGACAGACAGACAGATGGACAGTCAGTAAGTTAGACAGATAGATGGACAGTCAGTAAGTTAGACAGATAGATGGACAGTCAGTAAGTTAGACAGATAGATGGACAGCCAGCAAGACAGACAGATAGATGGACAGTCAGTAAGACAGTCAGAAAAACAGATAAACAACTAGACAGACAGGAGAGTCAGCGAGACAGACAGATAGATGGACAGTCAGCAAAACAGACAAACAACTAGACAGACAGGAGAGAGTGTCAGCGAAACAGACAGACAGATGGACAGTCAGTAAGTTAGACAGATAGATGGACAGTCAGCAAAACAGACAAACAACTAGACAGACAGGAGAGTCAGCGAGACAGACAGATAGATGGACAGTCAGTAAGACAGTCAGCAAAACAGACAAACAACTAGACAGACAGGAGGGTCAGCGAGACAGACAGATAGATGGACAGTCAGTAAGACAGTCAGCAAAACAGACAAACAACTAGACAGACAGGAGAGTCAGCGAGACAGACAGATAGATGGACAGTCAGCAAAACAGACAAACAGCTAGACAGACAGGAGAGAGTGTCAGCGAAACAGACAGACAGATGGACAGTCAGTAAGTTAGACAGATAGATGGACAGTCAGTAAGACAGTCAGCAAAACAGACAAACAACTAGACAGACAGGAGAGAGTGTCAGCGAAACAGACAGACAGATGGACAGTCAGTAAGTTAGACAGATAGATGGACAGTCAGCAAAACAGACAAACAACTAGACAGACAGGAGAGTCAGCGAGACAGACAGATAGATGGACAGTCAGTAAGACAGTCAGCAAAACAGACAAACAACTAGACAGACAGGAGGGTCAGCGAGACAGACAGATAGATGGACAGTCAGCAAGACAGTCAGCAAAACAGACAAACAACTAGACAGACAGGAGAGTCAGCGAGACAGACAGATAGATGGACAGTCAGCAAAACAGACAAACAGCTAGACAGACAGGAGAGAGTGTCAGCGAAACAGACAGACAGATGGACAGTCAGTAAGTTAGACAGATAGATGGACAGTCAGTAAGACAGTCAGCAAAACAGACAAACAACTAGACAGACAGGAGAGTCAGCGAGACAGACAGATAGATGGACAGTCAGCAAAACAGACAAACAACTAGACAGACAGGAGAGAGTGTCAGCGAAACAGACAGACAGATGGACAGTCAGTAAGTTAGACAGATAGATGGACAGTCAGTAAGACAGTCAGCAAAACAGACAAACAACTAGACAGACAGGAGAGTCAGCGAGACAGACAGATAGATGGACAGTCAGTAAGACAGACAGCAAAACAGACAAACAACTAGACAGACAGGAGAGTCAGCGAGACAGACAGATAGATGGACAGTCAGCAAAACAGACAAACAACTAGACAGACAGGAGAGAGTGTCAGCGAAACAGACAGACAGATGGACAGTCAGTAAGTTAGACAGATAGATGGACAGTCAGTAAGACAGTCAGCAAAACAGACAAACAACTAGACAGACAGGAGGGTCAGCGAGACAGACAGATAGATGGACAGTCAGCAAAACAGACAAACAACTAGACAGACAGGAGAGAGTGTCAGCGAAACAGACAGACAGATGGACAGTCAGTAAGTTAGACAGATAGATGGACAGTCAGTAAGACAGTCAGCAAAACAGACAAACAACTAGACAGACAGGAGAGTCAGCGAGACAGACAGATAGATGGACAGTCAGCAAGACAGTCAGCAAAACAGACAAACAACTAGACAGACAGGAGAGTCAGCGAGACAGACAGATAGATGGACAGTCAGCAAAACAGACAAACAACTAGACAGACAGGAGAGAGTGTCAGCGAAACAGACAGACAGATGGACAGTCAGTAAGTTAGACAGATAGATGGACAGTCAGTAAGACAGTCAGCAAAACAGACAAACAACTAGACAGACAGGAGAGTCAGCGAGACAGACAGATAGATGGACAGTCAGTAAGACAGACAAACAACTAGACAGACAGGAGAGTCAGCGAGACAGACAGATAGATGGACAGTCAGCAAAACAGACAAACAACTAGACAGACAGGAGAGTCAGCGAGACAGACAGACAGATGGACAGTCAGCAAAACAGACAAACAACTAGACAGACAGGAGAGTCAGCGAGACAGACAGATAGATGGACAGTCAGCAAACAGACAAAACAACTAGACAGACAGGAGAGTCAGCGAGACAGACAGACAGATGGACAGTCAGCAAAACAGACAAACAACTAGACAGACAGGAGAGTCAGCGAGACAGACAGATAGATGGACAGTCAGCAAAACAGACAAACAACTAGACAGACAGGAGAGAGTGTCAGCGAAACAGACAGACAGATGGACAGTCAGTAAGTTAGACAGATAGATGGACAGTCAGTAAGACAGTCAGCAAAACAGACAACAACTAGACAGACAGGAGAGAGTGTCAGCGAAACAGACAGACAGATGGACAGTCAGTAAGTTAGACAGATAGATGGACAGACAGCAAAACAGACAGACAGACAACTAGACAGACAGGACAGACAGCCAGGCAAACAGAATAAAAAATGACAGACAGCAAGACAGTCTGTCTATCTGTCTGTTACACTGACTGCCTGTCTATCTGTTTTTACTGACTGTTCATCTGTCTGTCTTCCTCTGTCTGTTTTACAGACTGGCCATCTATCTATCTGTCTTGCTTATTGTCTGTTTTACTGACTGCCCGTCTATCTGTCTGTCTTGCTGACTGCCCGTCTATGTGTCTGCCTTGCTGACTGTCCATGTGTCTATCTGTCTGTCTATATTGCTTACTGTCTGTCCGTATGTCTATCTGTCTGCTTTGCTGACTGTCTATCTGTCTGTTGTGCCCACTTTCCGTCAGTCTAACTGTCTTGCTGACTGTCTATCTGTTTTACTGGCGGTCTGTCTGTCTTGCTGGCTGCCTTTCTGCTTTGCTGTCTGTCTCTCTAGCTGACTGTCTGACTGCTTTACTCACTGCCTATCAGTCTGTTCTACTGGCTGTCTGTCTGTTTTTCTGACTGTCTGACAGTCAGCAAGACAGACATAAAGTCAGCAAGACAGACAGGTAGATGGACAGACAGACAGACAGGAGAGACAGCCAGCAAAACAAGACAGTCAGCAAGACAGGCAAACAGAAATAGAACTTAACAGAAAGCAAGACAGACTGTCTGTCTATCTGTCTGTTATACTGACTGCGTGTCTAGCTGACTGTCTGTCTGTTTGATTGACTGTTCATCTATCTGTCTGTCTTGCTGACTGTCGATCTGTCTGTCTATGTGTCTATGTCTGTCTATCTGTCCATATGTCTATCTGTCTGTCTATATTGCTTACTGTCTGTCTGTATGTCTATCTGTCTGTCTTGCTGCCTGTCTGTCTGTCTGCTTTGCCCACTGTCTATAAGTCGGTTTTACTGGCTTTCTGACAGTCTTGCTGACTAGACAGACAGACAGTCAGCAAGACAGGCAGACATAGGGTCAGCAGACTAACAGAAAGTGGGCAAAACAGACAGACAGATAGACAGGCAGCAAAGCAGACAGACAGAAAGCAATATAGACAGACAGATAGACATATGGACAGTCAGCAAGGCTGACAGATAGACAGGCAGTTAGAAAGACAGACAAATAGGCGTGTAGCCAGCAAGACAGTCAGTAAGACAGTCAGCAAAACAGACAGACAGACAACTAGAGAGACAGGAGAGACAGCCAGCAAGACAGACAGGCAAACAGAAATAAAACATGACAGACAGCAAGACAGACTGTCTGTCTATCTGTCTGTTATACTGACTGCCTGTCTATCTGTCTGTCTGCTTTGCGGCCTGTCTATCTGTCTGTCTGTTTGGCCTACTTTCTGTTAGTCTGACTATCTTGTTGACTGTTTATCTGTTTTACTGTCTGTCTGCCTTTCTGTCTGTCTCTCTAGCTGACGGTGTGTCTGCTTTACTCACTGTTTATCAGTCTGTTTTACTGACTGTCTGTCTTGCTGACAGTCAACAAGACACAGTAAAGCAAGACAGGTAGACACAAACAGCCGAACAGACAAGTCAGCAAGACAGAGACAAAGAGAGACAGGCTGATCCAGGTGAGACGAATGCAGAGCCGCCTCTCGTCTGATCTGGAGCAGATCAATAATCTCCTGCCGCTGACACTCTGCACCTTCCAGCAGGGTGAGCCCATGGCATGACAGACAAACAACTAGACAGACAGGAGAGTCAGCGAGACAGACAGATAGATGGACAGTCAGCAAAACAGACAAACAACTAGACAGACAGGAGAGTCAGCGAGACAGACAGATAGATGGACAGT
>CAIGQS010000577.1:20000-21391 GCA_903798195.1 Danio kyathit | reverse complement strand
CTTATCTCCATTAATATGACCATGTTATGTGTGCAACATACATTATACTCTCACAAGCCACACCCCTTTCTCTTTCACCACCTCCCACCTTATTAACATTTTTTTGTTTCTGTCAAACCACACTCATTTTACTTTCAGACCACTCCCATTAAATTTCAGACCCCATCTGATTTTATCAGGCCACACCTCTTTTGATCATAACCCCACCCCCTTTTCAGTCAGCCCTGCCTACTTTTATAACCCTTTTTATCCTATATTAGTTTTATCTCCATTACATGTTGTGTGTGTCATATACATTATACACTCACAAGCCACACCCCTTTCTCCTTCAGCACCTCCCACATTATTAACCCATTTTTTTCTGTGAAACCACACTCGTTTTACTTTCAGACCACTCCCATTCAATTTTAGACCCCATCTGGTTTTATCAGGCCACACCTCTTTTGATCATGACTCCACCCCTTTTCAATCAGCCCTGTATTGTCTCAGTGAGTATTCTCACTTTAGTAATATATATGTATAAATGTATTGTCAATGAGTAATCTCTTACAAGCCATTTTACTTTCAGACCACACCCATTCAATTTCAGACCATATCCATACCAAACCACATGCTTTTTGATCACAACCCCACCCCCTTTTTAAGTCAGGCCTGCACACTTTTTAACCCCTGCATCCTAGATTAGTCTTCTCCACATTAATATGGATGTAATAATACATTGTAATGTACATTATACTCTCACAAACCACACCTTTTTCTTCACCAGGCCCCTCCCATCTTATTAACCAAAAAAAGATTTCAGACCACACCCCTTTTACTTTCAGACCACTCCCATTCTATTTCAGACCCCATCTGGCTTTATCAGGCCACACCCCTTTTGATCATAACTCCACCTCTTTTTAATAAGCCCTACATTCTCTCGATGAGTATGCTCATAATGAGTAATATATATGTAATATATACTAGTGGGCGGGGCTTTCCCTCTTTGATTACACGTAATGAGTAAAATAAATGTTTTTTCTCAATAAGTAATATTTTCTCATTCTCTGACAAGCCACACCTCTTCTTCGCCAGGCTCTTTCCACCTTATTAACCAAACTTTTTTAATCTCTTAGACCACACCCCTTTTTCAATCAGACACCAATTCAATTTCAGACTCAATCTCTATTTATCAAGCCACACCCCTTTTGATAATAACCCCACCCCCTTTTCAGTCAGCCCTGCCTACTTTTATAACCCTTTTTATCCTATATTAGTCTTATCTCCATTAATACTACCATGTTGTGTGTCATATACATTATACACTCACAAGCCACACCCCTTTCTCCTTCAGCACCTCCCACATTATTAACCAATTTTTTTCTTGTGAAATCACACTCGTTTTACTTTCA
>CAIGQS010000577.1:12500-15000 GCA_903798195.1 Danio kyathit | reverse complement strand
AAATAGTCAATTTTGAGGTAAATATCATTTTTAGGTGAACTATCACTTTAAAGATACCTATTATGGCCCTTTTTACAAGATCTAAAAGAAGTCTCTGATGTCCTTAGAGTGTGTGTAGTGAAGTTTCAGCTCAAAATACGACACAGATAATGTTTTATAACTCTCTGAAACTGCCCCTTTTAGGCTGTGATCCTAATTGTGCTTTATTGGTGACTGTCGCTTTAAATTCAAATGAGCTCTTTCAAAAGAGGGCGGAGCTACAGATGCATGCATGTCAGCATAGTGCAGATTCAAAAACAAGATTAACATCCTATGCTAATGAGAGAGAGATGGTCACTAGTGGGCGGGGCTTTCCCTCTCTGATGACACGTACAAAGGGAGAACGTCAATCAAAGAGTTTCTGCAGACTGTTTGTATAAAGTGTGATTATAAAGAATAAAATTAATCAATTTTTACCATTAGTAGCTGGTTATATTCACACACTGTTGTCACACAACTGTGTTTAAACCCTTTATAAAATTTATTTATGCATAATAGGTGCCCTTTAGGAAGCATTATGTGCACTCTGCAACACTGGTTCACATAACACGACCGAATATATATACAAAAAACAAAAGCTGAATAAGATTTGATGGCCACAGACAGGAGGATTTCCAAAGCTCTGAGGATGTAACATATGAGTCACATGAACTTCTTTATGCTGCTTTTTGTCCTTTTGGAGTTTGTCAGTTCAGATCAGCATCCGCACTCACTGTATCAGAAACTCCTTCTGGATCATCTCGTGTGATTCAGCGGAAAAATACAGCTACAGCTACAACGGCC
Source organism: Danio kyathit (assembly GCA_903798195.1). Classification (NCBI taxonomy): domain Eukaryota; kingdom Metazoa; phylum Chordata; class Actinopteri; order Cypriniformes; family Danionidae; genus Danio; species Danio kyathit. Next base: position 14,178 of record CAIGQS010000577.1, on the reverse strand, counting down.
TAACACATTCAGAATTCACATATTTGGGTCAATTATAGTTTAATGTATGGATAAAAACAAAACAGTAAGGTTGTGTTAAAGGGATAGTTCACACAAAATGAGAATTTCCCTGTTAGTTAGTTAAATAAATAAATAAAATTACATTTATTTATTTGTTTGGTCACACTTTATTCTAATGACGCGGAAGAAGCGTCAAGCGCGAATGATTTACATGTTAAGTCAATGCAAAGGCACGAATAGATATCCTGCGGCGCGAATGTCGCGATACGCGTGAATGAAGCGAATGGCACGATACGAGTGAATGGTGCAGCGCGAATTGAGCATTTTGCGCGTTTGACGCGCTTAACGCGCGAATCGCTCAATTTAAAAAATCTGAACTTCAGCAGACATTCGCACCGCGTTAACCAATCAGGAGCTTGCTCTTGTGGGGGCGTGATTATGACGTAGCGCCTGTTGTTGGTGTCCAGGGGGAAAATCCTCCTGCCTACACCGACAACAGTTCATCAAACTGGGTTCGGCTCAGTCAGAAGCACCGCTGAAAGCTTCCATCATCCAGGTTAAGTTTCTGGAGGAGTTTATGAGCTCACAGAGCTGGGTGCACCTCTGAAGGGATCTAGTGGACTCAGACACGGCTCCAAACGAATCAACGCTGTTCAGCCTTCATAAAGCACATAAACACAGTTATTTTCTCAATAAAAATCATGTTAGTCATTTAACAACGAAGCTAAAGTCACCGGGCAGACAGAAGCCCTGCCCATCACGCGAATCCGCGTCTGTTGTGAAGTGAATTTTGACGTGCGAATGAAGCGAGTAAACTCAAATGTTCACGCGTCTATTTACGCTCGAATAGCGCGATTTATCCGCTAATATATATACTCACTAATAATAAACCATTAACTATCACTTTTGCCTTAATAAACTCCTAATTTGCTGCTTATTATGATGTGGAGAAAATTATTTCACAAATTCAGAATTCACATATTTGGATCACATATTAGATTATAATTTTTATGAATGAATAAAAACAAAACAGTAAGATTGTGTTAAAGGGATAGTTCACTCAAAATGATAATTTGCTTCATAAATAAATAAATAAATAAATAAATAAATAAATAAATAAATAATTAAATAATTAATTAATTAATTAATTAATTAATTAATTAATAAATAAATAAATAAATAAATAAATAAATAAATAAATAAATAAATAAATAAATAAATAAATGTTTGGTCACAATTTATTCTAAGGCATTATTCTCACTATAATGAACCATTAACTGTCATTTTTGTCTTAATAAACTCCTAATTTGCTGCTTATTAACACTCATTATGGTAGTAGGAAGGTTTTCTGTAATATATGTAAAATAAGATCATGCAGAAAATGTGCTTTATAAATACTAACAAACAGGGTATATCTAAATAATAGGCGTGTGATAAGGTAATTTATAGTAATTATTAATACATTAAGGTAATTAATAATGAGAATTGGTACCTTAACTAAAGTGTTACCAAGATTTTTAGCTGAAACTATGGACCTAATACAAGTTACTGGTTATCAATATTCATTCATTCATTCATTTTCCTTCAGCTTAGTCCCTTTATTCATCAGGGGGTCACCACAGCGGAATGAACCGCCAACTTTTCCAGCATATGCTTTACACAGTCGGGACTTGAATCA
>CAIGQS010000577.1:0-7500 GCA_903798195.1 Danio kyathit | reverse complement strand
CAATTTTATTTCATTTATTTACATTTTTTATTTAATTTTATTTATTTTTAAATGTAATTATTTAATTTTAAATTTATTATTATCATTTTTTTTTTACTTTGAAAAAAGAAGATTTTTATTCCTTTCTCAGTGATTATAGGTCATATATTTTGGTGCATTTGAACAAAACAGATTTATTAAACATATATCTATTAAAATAATAGCTTAGTCACGGAACATCTTTAGAAATAGAAAGATAATACAGTTAAGTAAAGTTTATTTATAAACTAATTTCGAGATCACGTGCTTATGTTTGACCACGGCTGGACCCGCATTAGCTAATGCATGAGTTTCTTACCTCAGCTATCTTTGTCTTGAAGAATCCCTCCTTCCACCCCTACTCCTCCACCCTTTTTCTTGATAGGGTGGCACGGCGGCCCAGTGGTTAGCACTGTTGCCTCACAGCAAGAACGTCACTGATTCAAGTCCTTAACAGGCCAGTCGACGTTTCTGTGCGGCGCTTACACATTCTCCCCGTCCTTGCGTGGGTTTCCCCTGGGTTCTCCAGTTTCCTCCCATTATCCAAAGACATGTGAGATAGGTGAATTGACCAAACCAAACTGGCACCACAGATGAGCACTTAATCAACAGCATATCTCTAGCAATATGTACAGGAGCAAGCCATAAATAAGCAGGGGAGTTCTCGAGACCTACCTGAGCTCAAACTCCCCTCTCGCCCTGCAAACGGGAGGGAGACCCAGGCTCGAGGATCTCATAAGCTCAACGCTGTCTCCCAGGACAGCATGCCAAACACGCTAATCAATCATCTAATCAGCTATCAGCTAATCAATCATCAGCTTAGTGTGAACTCTTGAAATTCATATGAAATATTGCAAAAAAAAATTACAAACTACAAAATTGCAACAAAATGTTATACAGTTTTTTGTTTCTCTCAGTTTTTTTCTTCTTCTTTTTTAAAAATATTTAATATTTTTCCATAACATTCACATTTGGGCTACTAATTTTTGAACTGTTATTGCAAGTTATTTTGTTAGATACAGTTAAAACCAGAAGTTTACATATGCTCTAAAAAAAAACATAACCATTTTTTTAAAAATGTCTGATGGTAAATCACACTAAACGTTTGCTAAATGCCAGAATAATAAGTCGGGTTTTTTGAGAATTTTTAATTAATTTCTAATTTTGGTCCAATACTCCTGACAGAATTGGTGTAACTGAGTCAGATTTGTTGGCTGTCTTGCTCGCACAAGCTTTTTCAACTTTTTCCCACAAATTTTTTATAGGATTGAAATCAGGGCTTTGTGATGGCCCCTACAAAATATTCACTCTGTTGTCCTTAAAGCACATTTGAACTAATTTGGCAGTACACAACATGTTGCTGCCTCGCATACTTCACAGTTGGGATGGTGTTCCTAGGCTTGTAAGCTTTCCCCTTTGTCCTCCAAATGTAACACTGGTCATTATGGCCAAACAGTTCAATCTTAGCTCCATCAGACCACAGGACATGTCTCTAAACATTATTCTTTTTCCCAGTGTAATTTAGCAAATTGTAATCTGGCTTTTTTGTTGATTCTGGCTTGTTGATTTTGCCATGTTGTCACACAAGGAAGCAGTGTGTTTGAGTTTTCCTTCAATACTATTCTACAGTTGTGCCTCCAATTAACTCAAATGTTGTCAATTAACCAATCAGAAACTTCCAAAACCTTGACACCATCATCTGAGCTTTCTCAGAGGCATAATAATCTTATTGTATGTAAACTTGACTTTCAAGAAAAGTTATAACAATTTCTCAAAATCTCTCTCTCATTATTCTGCTATTAAGCAGAACAGAAACAAATGTGATCATCCTAAATTACCTAAAAGAGAAAACGTTTAGTCACATTAACATCTGACTTTTTTAAAAAGTGGTCATGTGCCTTTTTATACAGTGAATGTAAACTTCTGCTTTCAACTGTGTATATACATATGCAAAATCAGCCATAGCACTTTACCTCTTTTACCTTGTTTTACTCCTCATTCTTGTGTTAACAGTCTGTTTAATGTTGGGATGATTTACTGCTTTGTTGTTTATGATTTGACGGCAGGATTTGAACCTCACTAATTACTCGTCATTTATGCAAAATGCACATTAAAGCACAATTTTCAAGTACATCTTCCTCCCTATAATGATCATTAGAGGTTGAATAGTGTAAATAAATGCATGCATAATGACTGATACTGTGCATGAAGCATATTTCCTCCTGCATTCAGTCTATAAACGGTTGATTTTCACACAGACAAGTTCATCCGCCTGAAGCCTGGAGTCAGACGATGGCAATCTGAAATCTGCCGTCATAATTAAATTGTTTCATCTCAGCTGCGTTTCTGATCAAATGCCTGTCAAACCATGATTCATGTTTTGGTGAATTAAACATGCAGACGATCCACCAATTGTGTGCAGATTGGGGAGCAGGCTTTCTCAAACTCAAACCAAAATGAAATGAAAGGCGACCTTCTTGCTGTGAGGCGACAGTGCTAAACACTGAGTCACCGTGCCCCCCTTTAAAAGTAACGTAATGTGAAGTAATCTGTTATTTTACTATTTACTTGAAAAGGTAATCTGATTACATAACACATGTTCCTTGTAATGTACCCCCGAACACCGTTCAGCAGCTTCATTCCTCATCAATCCTCCATTTCTCTATTGATCTGCGATGTTTGGCTTTTCAGAAAAATGCCTGTAAAGAGTTTGTCCAGAACGATCCGCCTCGGCTCTCCTGAATAATGTGTGGATGGACAGAAGCTGCTGTTGATATTGACAGACGGGGAGTATTTTAGAGCAAACGTCTGTCCTTCACTTAGAGTCGCATTGATCCGTTCGGCCTTCAAAGTCTTAAACGAAGACGCTAATGAAACGCTGACCTTTACCGGTAAAGGTCAGTCAAACAGCCAGCGGTCTAATAGACGGATAGTCGTTTACACAGCTTTTCTGTTTTCACCATAAAAAAACATCCGCTATCTGCAATATTCAGATTAAAAAACAAGCACAGTGGGAGGAAAAGGTGATTCTGTAATCAAAGCGGTTCCAGTTTAAAATTATGACTTGATGTTTTTAAGAAATCTGATGGAATTAATTATAATGGTTAATTGTTTGGTAAAACAAAGAAAATATCCACCATTTTTCTGTTCAGTCTCTTCATTTGCCATGATGGTATTTTACTAGATTATAAGATGACTCTCTTTCCAAATGCTCGTATGCAACTGATTGTGATTTTTGTTTTATTAAAAATTAAACACATCATTTAAGTTTAAGTTTAAAGCTTTAATAATCCTCTTGAGGCAATTAATTCTGACATGGTGGTGCTTCACATTTAACAAGAATGACAGGCAAGACAATAAACACCAACACTTAACGTCAAGTACACAAGCAAAAACTGAAGAAAAAATAAAATAAAAAAATAAATTAAATAATAATATAAATTTATAAAAGATTATAATAATAATAATAATAATAATAATAAATATTAATAATCCATCGATTAACTACATTTATTACTTAACCAAATTACTTTAAGCACAAAAGTAAATTAATTTATTTATTCTCTTAAACTCTTTAGTTATTTTTCTATATTTAATTATTTAATTTATATGTTTATTTATTAATTTATTCATTTGTTTAATCTATCTATCTATCTATCTATCTATCTATCTATCTATCTATCTATCTATCTATCTATCTATCTATCTATCTATCTATCTATCTATCTATCTATCTATCTATCTATCTATTCATTTATTTATTTACTCATTTATTTATTTACTCATTCATTTTTCATTTATTTATTATTTATTTAATTATTTTATTAATTAACCAATTGATTAATTTGTTTATTTATTTACTCATTCATTCATTCATTTATTTATTTATTTACTCTATTAATTTACTCTTTTATTTTTTATTTATTTAATTATTTAATAAATTAATAAATTAATTTGTTTATTTATTTATTAATTAATTAGTTTATTTATTCATTTACTCATTTGTTTGTTTACTCATTCGTTTATTTATTTATTTTTTATTTTATTTAATCAATTTATTTGTTAATTAAGTAATTAATTAATTAATTAATTTACTCATTTATTTATTAAATATTAAATAAATAATATTAATTTTATATTTATTAAATGTTTAATTAATTAAATAATTAATTTGTTTATTTATCTATTTATTTATTTATTTATTTACTCATTTATTTATTTACTCATTAATATTTTTTTTCATTTACTCATTTATTTGTTTATCATTTATTTAATTATTTAATTCATTTATTTATTATTTAATTTTTATTTAAATAATTAATTAATTAGTTTATTAATTAATTAAATAAATTATTTATTTATTTATTTATTTATTTATTCACTCATTTATTTATTTATGCTTTTATTAACTATGATAACTCAAATATGGAGTCAGTAAGTTTAGTTACTTTATTATATAATGTAAACCATTTAATCATAAAGGATGCACTGAACTGATTATCATAAAATATATATTAAAGTACTTTTTGGTCCTAAACAGTATACAGTTGCAATCAGAATTATTCAACCCCCTGAATTATTAGCCTCCCTGTGTATTTTTTTCCCCAATTTCTGTTTAACGGAGAGCAGATTTTTTCAGCAGATTTCTAAACATAATAGTTTTAATAACTCATCTCTAATAACTGATTTATTTTATCTTTGTCATGATGACAGTAAATAATATTTTACTAGATATTTTTCAAGACACTTCTATACAGCTTAAAGTGACATTTAAAGGCTTAACTAGGTTAATTAGGTTAACTAGGCAGGTTAGGGGAATTAGGCAAGTTATTGTATAATGATGGTTTGTTCTGTAGACTATCGAAAACAAATATAGCTTAAAGAGGCTAATAATATTGACCTTAAAATGGGTTTTAAAAAATTAAAAACTGCTTTTATTCTAGCCGAAATAAAACAAATAAGACTTTCTCCAGAAGAAAAAATATTATCAGACATACTGTGAAAATTTCCTTGTTCTGTTAAACATCATTTGGGAAATATTTAAAAAAGAAAAAAAATTCAAAGGGGGTTCAATAATTCTGATTGCAACTGTATATACACCACTTTTTATATATTGTTCATTGATTGTTTTTGTTTCTTTGTTTGTTTGTTATTTCTTTCATGAAAACAAGCTTATAATCAACACTAACAAACATTTCTTGGTCATCAAATCATTATACTAGAATCATTTTATTCACAGGAATGCATTAATAGGAGATTTATTTTTATGTTTTACAATATTTCTGGTTTTATCTTTTAAGATAGTTTTACTGTGTTTCAATGTATTTTGTCAAATAAATGCATCCTTAATAAGCAGGAGAAAAATCACTGACCACAAAATATTTAAAAGTATGTCTATAATGGATTAAAGTCTATGTATGCGGTTGGTTGCGTGATGCTTAATACTGAATTTTTGATGCTGTTGTTAAGTATGAGTTGCCCGAAGCCTTGTCTTTGTAGTGACACACAGTGGCATTGAGTCTTTCAGCACAACACACATTAACAGGCTTTAATCTGCTGGAGGCTTATTGCAGACAAATCCAGCCAAAGCTTTCAGAGGCCGGCCTTTATTCCCTCTCTCTCCCCATCGCACAGTCTAATAGTCCTCAAGGAAGACTCAAATATGCCTAATATGACAGACTTATTACAGTGTGGAGCGTGTGGACATAACTGTGTTTATTCTTGGATGAGCCAGCAGTTATTGGCTAGTCCGCATTAATGTTCCATTAAACTCCAGTCAGATTTTTGTTTCGTTTTGGTTTTTGGCTTTTGGCTTGTTTTGGTTTGTTTTCAAGTAACATTTTAAAAGCATGATTTTGCTTAAATATTAATTAATCATTTAGAAACTGCGTTAATTAATAATTAATGACCGTAAAGACTTTCTTTATGTTACTGGAACTGAAATCTTACGAACATGACTTTAATGAGATTTTCAAAATAATTATGTTTAATAATAATAAAGTAATAAACATAATAAAAGGTTTTAAAGAAAATTATATTACTAAATATATTTTGATTAATATTATTTAATGTTTTACAATTTCACTGAATAAGACCTGCCCAAACCCCGCCCTCAAGCCAGTCTCTCTTCAAACCCCGCCCTCCAGCCAGTCTCTCTTCAAACCCCACTTTTCTTCAAACCCCGCCCTCTAGCCAGTCTCTCTTCAAACCCCGCTTCTCTTCAAACCCCGCCCTCTAGCCAGTCTCTCTTCAAACCCCGCTTCTCTTCAAACCCCCGCCCTCCAGCCAGTCTCTCTTCAAACCTCGCCCTCCAGCCAGTCTCTCTTCAAACCCCACTTTTCTTCAAACCCCGCCCTCTAGCCAGTCTCTCTTCAAACCCCGCTTCTCTTCAAACCCCGCCCTCTAGCCAGTCTCTCTTCAAACCCCGCTTCTCTTCAAACCCGCCCTCCAGCCAGTCTCTCTTCAAACCTCGCCCTCCAGCCAGTCTCTCTTCAAACCCCACTTTTCTTCAAACCCCGCCCTCTAGCCAGTCTCTCTTCAAACCCCGCTTCTCTTCAAACCCCGCCCTCCAGCCAGTCTCTCTTCAAACCTCGCCCTCCACTTAGTTTCTGTTTAAACCCCACCTCTCTTCACACCCCTCGACCATTTCTCTCTTTAAGCCCCGCCCTCCACCAAGTATCTCTTCAAACCCCACCTCTCCTCAAACCCCGCCTCTCTTCAAACCCTGCCTTCCACCCAGTCTCTGTTTAAACGCCGCCTCTCTTCATACCCCCTCGACCAATTCTCTCTTCAAACCCCGCCCTCTACCAAGTATCTTTTCAAACACCGTCCTTTACCCAGTTCTTCTTCAAACCCTGCCCTTCACCAGTCTCTCTTCAAACTCCACTTCTCTTCAAACTCGCCCTCCACCCAGTCTCTCTTCAAACCCCACCGCTCTTCATACCCCGCCCTCCACCCAGTCTCTGTTTAAACCCCGCCTTTCTTTACACCCTCTTAACCAACTCTCTCTTTAAACCCCACCCTCCACCAAGTCTCTCTTTAAACCCCACCCTCCACCAAGTCTCTCTTCAAACCCCACCTCTCTTCAAACCCCGCCCTCCATCCAGTCTCTCTTCAAACCTTGCATCTCTTCAAAACCTTGCCCTCCACCCAGTCTCTGTTTAAACCCCGCCTCTCTTCAAACCCCACCCTCCACCAAGTCTCTCTTTAAACCCCACCCTCCACCCAGTCTCTGTTTAAACCCCGCCTCTCTTCAAACCCCACCCTCCACCAAGTCTCTCTTTAAACCCCACCCTCCACCCAGTCTCTGTTTAAACCCCGCCTCTCTTCAAACCCCACCCTCCACCCAGTCTCTCTTCAAACCCTGCCTCTCTTCAAACCCCTCGACCAATTCTCTTTAAACACCGGCCTCCACCAAGTATCTTTTCAAACCCCGCCTCTCTTCAAAACCCCGCCCTCCACCAAGTATCTCTTCAAACCCCG
>CAIGQS010000576.1:15000-17500 GCA_903798195.1 Danio kyathit | reverse complement strand
ATTACTGTAACACTGCGCTCTTCATCATCATCATCATCATCAGGCAGCAGATCTGAGGAGGAGGAGAAAGCAGCTGTGTGAAGAAGAGGAGGAGGTGCAGGTGTGTGTGTGTCTGTGTGTGTGAGAGAAAGCGTTTGTGTGAGTGTGTGTTTTTATGTAAATTAGTGTGTGTGCGTGTGATTGTATAAGTGTATTCAACAGAGTGTGTCTGTATATTTGTTTGAATATGTGTGTGTGTGTGTATAATGTGTATATTTGTGCATGTATACTTTTTCAGAACCGATAAGTCAATACTTTTGACAATCCTAGTGTGTGTGTGTGTGTGTGTGAGAATATGTATATCTGTGTTGTTGCATGTGCATATTTGTGCTTGTGTGTGTGTGTGTGTGTGTGTGTGTGTGTATGTGTGAGTATATTTGTTTGCGTGTGTGTATTTGTGCATGTGTTTGTGTGTAAATGTGTGTTTGCATGTATATTTGTGTGGATGTATACAGTATGTGTGTGTGTGTGTGTGTGTGTGTATGTGTGTGTGTGTGTGTGTATGTATGTGCATGTTTTTGTGACGCATCAGGACACAAACATGTATAATTTGGTGTGTGTGAGACACCGGCATTACAGAGAATACAATGTGTACAGTATAAAAACAATGTGTGTGTGTGTGTGTGTGTGTGTGTGTGTGTGTGTGTGTGCAGTCTCTCCCTGCGCTGCTGCAGCAGTGTGTTAGTCTGCGTGAGGATCTGGAGCGAGCGAGAGCTGATCTACACACAGAGAGGCAGGAGAGAGAGAGACAGAGACTGGAGACACACACACTGATGGAGGAGCGCCAGAGGCTGGAGGAGCGAGTCAGGTACACACACACACACACACTAGGATTGTCAAAAGTATTGACTTATGTACCAATCAGTTCTGAAATTTTCTGTGATCCTTCCAGGTGTCTTAAAATGTGTGTGTGTGTGTGTGTGTGCGCAGTGCGCTGCAGCAGGGCAGTAGTGTTCTCCATCATCAGGGCGCAGCAGCAGTGCAGCAGCAGCAGAGCAGCAGGGCGGAGGATCAGATGAGGATGGAGGATCTGGAGGAACCAGTAGAGCGACCAGCAGACGCCAGCGACACCAGCATAGACCAGTACACACACACACACACACCAACACTACACCATACACACCAGGGACACCAGCATAGACCAGTACACACACACACACACACCAACACTACACCATACACACCAGCGACACTAGCATAGACCAGTACACACACGCACGCACGCACGCACGCACACACGCACACACACACACACACACAGTGCATCCAGAAAGTATTGACAGCGCTTCACTTTTCCTCATGTGTTTATGTTCCAGCCTTATTCCAGAATGGATTAAACTCATTGATTTCCTCAACATTCTACACACAATCCCCCATAATGACAATGTGGAAAAAGAGTTTTAGAAATTGTTGCAAATTTATTAAAATAAAAGCTGATAAATCACATGTACATCAGTGTTCACAGCCTTTGCTCAACACTTTGTTGATGCTCCTTTGGCAGCGATTACAGCCTCAAGTCTTTCTGAATATGATGCCACAAGCTCGGCACACCTGTCTTTGGGAATTTTGGCCCATTCCTCTTTGCAGTACCTCTCAAGCTCTATCAGGTTGGATGGGAAGCGACGGTGTACGGCCATTTTCAGGTCTCTCCAGAGATGCTCAATAGGATTTAGGTCTGGGCTCTGGCTGGGCCACTCAAAGACATTCACCGAGTTGTTGTGAAGTCACTCCATTGATATTTTGGCGGTGTGCTTTGGGTCATTGTCCTGCTGGAAGATGAAGCGTCGCCCCAGTCTGAGGTCAAGAGCACTCTGAAGCAGGTCTTCATTCAGGATGTCTCTGTACATTGCTGCATTCATCTTTCCCTCTATCCTGACTAGTCTTCCAGTTCCTGCTGCTGAAAAACATCCCCACAACATGATGCTGCCACCACCATGCTTCACTGTAGGGATGCTGTTAGCCTGGTGATGAGCGCTGCCTGCTTTTCTCCAATCGTAACGCCTGGCGTTCACTCCAAAGAGTTCAGTTTGAGTCTCATCAGAGCAGAGAGTTTAGTTTCTGATGCTCTGAGAGTCCTTCAGATGCCTTTTGGCAGACTCCAGGTGGGGAGTGTCTTCCGTTTGGCCGCTCTACCATACAGGCCTGATTGGTGGATTGCTGCACAGATGGTTGTCCTTCTGTAAGGTTCTCCTCTCTCCACAGAAGAACGCTGAGGCAAAGTGACCATCGGGTTATTGATCAGCTCCCTGACTGAGACCCTTCTCCCCCGATCACTCAGCTTAGATGGCCGGCCAGCTCTAGGAAGAGTCCTGGTGGTTCTCCATCCTCCACTTACGGATGATGGAGGCCGCTGTGCTCATTGGGACTTTCAGAGCAGCAGAAATGTTTCTGTAACCTTCCCCAGCCTTGTGCCTCCAGACAATCCTGTCTCAGAGGACTACAGACAATTCCTTTGTCTTCA
>CAIGQS010000576.1:0-12500 GCA_903798195.1 Danio kyathit | reverse complement strand
CACATACTGTACGCCTTTAGCAGTGAGTCTGTTCACTGTGCACTGCAGGTGTTTGACCCTTTCACACCTCAGAGTCTGTAATCCTGCTGCCATAGACTGATTTCACGCGGCCGCCATTATTAACAGCGTAATCGAGGCTGCGGTGGGAAGAAACCCGGAAGTATCGCCTGAGTCACACAGGAATGTTGTGTACCTGGCTGTATATCTTATCAGCGAAGAGAAAGTGACACAAATTTATGATTTCACCGCCTTCCGAGTGACCCTAAGGTCCGTTCTGAATGAATAGTGAAAATAAAAGGGATATTTGACCTCATTTTCAGCTAAGTTAAGGGAAATGGCACTACTTAGCTAACGTTTTCTTTCCCAAACACACATTTTAGATGCCATTCATCAAACTCAAGTTAATGAACTGAGTCTTTAACTATATTAGACTAGTCACGATACAAAATATCGGTAATGAAATATAAAAAAACGCCAATTTCTCGTTAACATTTAAGACACTGTTCAGGGAGTTCTTAAACAGCGCTGATTGGCCATTGTGTTCACGTGCTCAACAGAAATAACTCTGATTGGCTGTGAAGGTCATCAGTTCACCTCACCGCTGTTTACTGAGTGCAAACACAAACGAGCGATCCGCTGATGAATCGACTGATCTTCACGGCTTTAAACCGCTCCAATGTCCGTCTGTGTGTGTTTTCAATCTGTGAAGAGCAGCGAGCTGATGACCTTCACAGTCGTTCTGTTGAGCACTGGTGAACACTACGGCAAATCAGCGGTGTTTATGAGCGCGCTCATGGACGTTTGAAATGGACGTTTTTAAAACTTCAGTACCGGGACAACACCGTTAAAGACAACACGAGGGTGTGCTACAGAGGACTGCAGTGTTTTATTGCTCACCAGATTACATAGGCTGAGGCAGGAAAGCGTGCCCACTGTGTTTACCTGCTGTCCTGGACTGAAGTGTAGGAGGACACTTAAGTGTATCACTCTTAAAGAGATTGTGATGTTGTTTGACGCCTAATATGCTTTTAATTGTTTAAATTAAACTGAACGGAATGATATTAAAGTGATGTTTACACCATATCTGCATTTTGAAGTCGCAGCAGCAGCTGGAGGTTTGTAGTACACAGCATGTTGTTGCAATGTTTACAGTGCTGATCCTATACTCCCGGGTTTCTTCCCACCGCAGCCTCGCTTTCGTGTTTTAAAATGGCGGTCGCGTGAAATAAGCGTATTGGCCAGATCAAGCCAGTTCTTCTCCAGTCATCCTCGCCGTTGCTCCCGCAACAAAAACAATAGCTGGACATGACAGCAGCGGAGACGGCATTAAACACGACCCGAGCAGACACTTACAAGTATTAATTTAACACATTTGTGCCCAATAATGGGTTATATTTCTGTATTAGTGACTGTGATCGCGAATGAATCATTCTTACCGGATCTTGTGAACCAGTTGAACTAGTTCACCAAATCAAACTGAATCATTTGAATCATTCACGCACTCTTATCCACAAACTACTTACTTTTCACATGCCTGATCCCCCTCTGACTCGCAATAAACCAGTATATACTGAGTTATTGAGTGTGTGGAAATATAAATGTATATAATCTAGTGATGTTTCTATAACTGAACGGTTATATTCTTTGGTTTAGGGTGTGAAAAACCAAAAGCCTCTTGCTTCCTGAGCACTGACTGAGCCAAAGTGATGCAAATGCTACCGACCGGGTCTTACCGACGGTGTCTTTGTCTTTGGGTGATACTTTCAGGCTTAAGAAACTCTTGTGTTGATAAAGTTGTGTGGTCAGTGGCTTGACAAGCTCTTTCCCCTACTTATCTACTTCATTTGATCACTGCATTCTACAGTTATGCTGATGAGATGAGGGCTGGGGAAACGCCGGAGTGTCCTCTGAATACATTTAACACATGTCTCTTTGGTTGAGTTTTTATTATACAGTATTTATTCTGACGATTCTGAATCTGCACCTAACAAATACCCTTATTTAGAAAATAAAACTGAAACTAATAAAAACTACACTAAAACTAAGCACTTTCACAATATAGAAACTAATATATCTGCCTCTAAAACGGATTAAAACTGACTGAATCTGAAAACAAAAAGTCAAAACCAAATAAACTTGTCACACACTCACACACTGATCTCTGCTTCTCCTCAGTTCCAGTGAAGGTGCAGCAGCTGGCCGACTCTCTGCAGCTGATCTCAGGTCAGCTCAACTCTGTGTTAGGAGCTCTGAGTTCAGTAACACACAAACAAGCCCCGCCTCCTCTGACCACACCCCTGCTTCCCCGCCCCTCATGGGCGTGGCCTATAAACCCCTCCACATCGCTGTCCAATGGACTCACGCACAGACCCACAGAATCAATGCAGAACCGCTGGAGTGGCCTGAGCACAGGTGACACACACACACACACCTGACATCATCTGTGTGATAGTGTCATCTGAACATCATCTCTTTTTCCACAGAAACCAGCAGAACACACACAACCTTCTCAGGATACACACCACTAAGGTGACACACACACACACATACAGGAATATCATACTTATAATGATGTGTGTGGTGTAAAGTGGATGATAATGATCGTGTGTGTGTGTGTGTGTGTGTGTGTGTGTGTGTGTGTGTGTGTGTGTGTGTGTTCAGTCTGTCGAGTCTGCGTCCTCCAGAGGTCGAAGGTCAACGGCTGCAGGGCCTTATAGAAGGAAACAAACGCTGGCTGGAGGCTCAAAGGAAGAACCACAATATGTATCCTTACACACGTGAACACACACACACACACTTACACATACACACTTTTCCTGTTGTTTTCCTGAGCGTCACACACACACAGTCCTCTGTTCCCGAAGCTCAGATCAGCGTCCGGCAGCAGCAGTGGCGGCGGCGGCTTCATTCAGCTCAGCCTCGACGACAACAACCAGATTAAAGTTCATCATTTCTGAAGCGCAGCAGAATAAACACACACACACACACACACACACACACACCACTGCATTTCTGAACCACCAGCACTTTTAAACTCTACATTTATACCTACACGCTGCAGTTCTGTCTATATTTGTATTTATAGCTGTGTGTAATGACCTCATTTGTACAATATTTTTGTAACCATTAAATGACTTTACTATTCTTCCAGGAGGTGTTCATGATTTGAGTTTGTCCTGATCTGATTGGTAGATATTGGTGACTTGTTTAATCAATGTGTGTTGTTTATTCTCTTTTGGGTCCAGCAGGATGTCTGTTCACTTTACAGAGTTGTGTATTGGTTGCAGTAAGGTTACTCTGCAGTAGTATAAAAGCTATTGTAACCACATGTAGGCTGTTCACATAAACTGATGCAGTTTTGTAGTTAATGTACTATAAATCTATAAATATTGATTTAATATGAGCTGATCAATGTTTCACACATACTTTAAAATGATTTAAATGGCAGACCAAAAACATAAATATCAGTATTAATGCTACGGTAATAAAACTAGCATATAGGTGCGATTTCATTTCACATTAAATTGGTTATTAAAACGCTTAGTTTGAACGGGGTCACGTGTCAAAAACCGCGCCAAAAGCCGTTGACTGACCGAGAGAAGCGCGCGGAGAGCCTGACTGACTGGAGTTCCTCTGAGGTAAACGCTTTTTTCCTTTAACCTTTACTAACTATAGACTAAAAACCAACCATTTGACATATAATAATGTTATAATGATGTTTGGGTGTATCTCAATCTACGGAGAATTCAAAGTAAATATGACTGGATGAATGCTGGAATTATGTTAAAGTATTTATACTTTGGTGAATTATCATTTAAAAATACGAAACCATAACATCATAATCTCGTATTTTAAGCAGTCCGTGTTTCCCTTTATAGTCATGTCATGTGTGATGAGGATAATCGCTTGTTTTACCGAATGTATGTGACGATGTAACATTCGAACGTTTATGAAAACCAACATACATCCACAAATATTGATCTGAGCCGATCATTTCAAACATACTTTAAAATTATTTAAATGGGAGAACAAAAGCATGAAAATGCGTTGTTATTATTGATACAAAACTGCCACACAGGTGCGACCTTATATTAAAGTATAATAGTTGGGGTATTAAACCGCTTAATATGAATCCCAGCCGGCATTTCAACGGTGATTCAACGTTGAATCAACGTCAGGTCTATGGTTGGATCAACGTTGAATTACCTTTCGATTTTGCAAATTGGATCAACGTTTATATAGTGACGTTGTTTCACCGTCGGATCACCACCGGTGATTCACCGTTGAAATCACGACGTTGTTTCACTCTTACCTTCTCCATGGGTGAATTTTGGTCGTTTTGTAGACGTTGAATTAAGGTTGAATTACCTTTCGATTTTGCAAATTGGATCAACGTTGATACCTTGACGTTGTTTCACCGTCGTACATTTCAACGTAAGTTTAATAGAAATTACATATAACACAAAGTCCATAAATATAGCAAACAAATTTTTACTAACAAAAAAACAATACAAATACACAACTTAGCCTGTGTATCAATTTATTCAATACACCACATTATCATTTATTCTAAATATACAGCAACATTTACAGCATACAATCGTTCATTAAAACCATGCAGGTTACTGTACATGCAGTACACTCAAATACACAAACATTTAAATGGTCACTTTTTAATTAGGTTGCAAGACTTGAAGTTAGTTCATATTTACTAACATGAACAAAGAATAAATACTTACAGCATTTATTAATCATTTAATTAAAGTATGTCCCAATGCTATTAAAATAAAAATGTATGCTTGTTAACATTAATACACTGAGCTGACATGAACTGTATTTCCTTTATATGAAAGACGTTTTAAATGTATTGTTCTTTGTTCATGTTAGTAAATACATTAACTAACACAACATTATTGTAAAGTGTTACCATCTTCAGAAAGACAGATAATAACTAACTAAATAACTAAACTGTCACCAACACAGCCTCCAAAATACAATTCTGTTTACAAAGTTTACAAAATACAAATTTTTAAAGTGGCTGCAGTAAAAAAAATCATAAAACATCACCCACAGCTAAGAATCATAAGTAAAATACATTACATCTGTTTAAGGTTTTATATGCTGAGAGAAACGCTTGAGGTAAAAGCTGGCACCGGGGACAAAAAATTAAGTGTAAAACACTAAAAACATCTATAACTGTCTAGCAGTTAAATACATCTTTTATTCTCAAACAGCAGGTGAGCATCCTACAAAATCAATAATGAGGTTTGCCACTCCAATTCATTGTGAATGAATGACTTGACTTTCACAATAGTAAAAACTCCTGCTATAATCTATAAATCTGACATTGCACCTTCACTTTGCAGGTCTGCATGCTAAATATTTAGTTGTTTTTGTCTTTTTGCATAAAGTACATCTATTGTGTTTAGCATTACTGCAGCAAAACTGAGCACCTGTGACAGTGGAACATCAAGAAAATGTGTAGAATATATGATTGGATTCTCTCTCACAAACACAACAGTTACACCTTGACATGTTCACATCTATTTGACTTATTACAGCCTATAACTTAAATAATACAACAGTAATTTGTTATTCCATTACTTTTAGTATCATTAAAATTGCATGTTCACATGGGTCCTACAAAGATGGCTCACGTTTGTGAATATAGGACTATTCACCTAGTAGATAAATTTTATTATTACATTGGTCTTTAAAAAAATGTCACATTAAGTATTCACATAAGTTATGTTATTAATTACTTGTGTCATCCCGGAGACCTGTTCATCTTCAGAACACAAACTAGAATATTTTAGATTAAATGCTCCTCATCCTCTACAGACAGCAATGGTCCCGAGATGGTCATAGTCCAGATAAGGCACAAAAAACATTGTCAAAACATTCCATGTGACTTCAGTAGTTCAACTGAGAACATGCCAAGCTACAACAACACTTTAGTGAGGCAAAACAAAACAGTAAATACAAAATTGTTTGCGTATATCTCTCCCACATTAGATCAGCGTGTGTGTTTACTATGAGCAGTAAGCGCACACCCTAACCTGTTGTGTGTTTACTACGTGCAGTAAGCGCACACCCTGACCTGTTGTGGCAGAGGCAAACAAGTTATTTTTACAGTACTTTTGATGCACAAATGTGTTTGAGTTTTGTATGATTACAGTTGAACCACTGAAGATAGAAGCAATGTTTTGACAAAGTTTTTAGTTCCTTTTCTAGACTTTGAACATCTTGGGACCCTTGCTGTACATGGAGAAAAAGAAAACTATAGCTTCATGGCAAATGAGTCAAATATCACATCGAAATCACCAAAACAGGCACAAACCAATGTTTAGTTTGGAGAGAGAGAAGGGAGGAAGAAAAAACATTTGCAAATTCTAAAAATAACTTTTCTCTGTAATTTTAACACAAATTTCACTGTAACAGGTGCTGTTATTTTGCTCCAGTGACACCTTCAGAGAACACCGTAGTCAGACTTCCATAGAAAAGCAGAGAGTTTGCTGTGGTGTAGCAGAACTGCAATAGACGTCTGTCCAGGCTGACACTGGTTTAGGCCATCGGTATGTCCTTGATATCCTCAACTGGAGCTTCCAGAAAACCTGCAATAAATGAAATACTAGGTTACAACCAAGTTGGTACCTGCTATTATACAAAGTGAAATTCAAACTCAAATTTATTTTTAATTGAATTCAAATTTGTCCTATAAAATCGTCACATTCAATAATTTTGACGCATCCATCTGAATATTCCTACTTCACTGATCTTGTTTGGGTTTCATTTACATTTAATTTGATAAGATTAATGATGCAAAATTTCTATTTTTAAATTGAACGCACATACAAACCACACACAATTAGGTACTGCTACGAGTAAATCGCAGTATACAAGAGAGACAAACAGACACAAAGGAAAACAAAACACACACCAGAACATAGTATAACAATCAATAAAGAAACGAGGACAAAGCTGGTTTGTGAACACAGGCAATTATAAACAGAACATTATTTACCGACCAAAGAAAAAAGAAACTTGACATAAAATAAACTTAGCAAACTTACATACGGGCCTTTTCCATTCAATGCTGTGTAGTGCGCCTCTAGTTAGGAGAACATATCTAAAGTAAAAGGAAACAACAACAGTGAAACAACAGTAGTTCATTTTATAATAATTATTATATTGCATGTTTAATATATTATTGATAACATTGCTCAGTAAAAACTTAAGGTTATTTGATAACTGTTTCTCAGTCACAATGTGTAGCCAGCTTTTTTTAGGATAATTCCTATAGTCATACATAAGATTTATCAAGAGGAATTTGCAACCAGCAAACAAAAAGTTGGAGAAGAAAAAATATTAACTATAAGAGACTCGAAGAACTAAGAGAAGTGAAGAATTAGGTGTGATATCATCAGGAGGCCTTTAGTTATCACCGGTGCCAGCATTTTCCAGAATTCAGATTTCAGATTCTCGAAAAAATTACTTGGCTGCAGTAAAGAGTCATGAAACATTCACCACATCTAATAATTACAAGTTGTTGTAAACCCATACACATACTGTAAAAGCTGTTTAAAGTTTTTTAGACATACAGGTTGAGAGAAACTCTAGGAGCAGCACTTTTGCAAAAGCCTG
Organism: Danio kyathit; assembly: GCA_903798195.1. Taxonomy (NCBI): domain Eukaryota; kingdom Metazoa; phylum Chordata; class Actinopteri; order Cypriniformes; family Danionidae; genus Danio; species Danio kyathit. Next base: position 4,856 of record CAIGQS010000576.1, on the reverse strand, counting down.
CATGTAGGACAGAGAAAAGGGATAGTTCAAAATTTAAATTCTGTAATCATGTTACGTGTTGAACAAAAGAAGATATTTTGAAGAAAGCTGGAAATCTATAACCATTGACTTCTACAGTATTTGTTTTTTTTCCAACTATGGATGTCAATGTTTACAGGTTTTTAACTTTCTTCAGAATAGCCTCTTTTGTGTTCAACAGACTAAACTCATAATGGTTTTAAACCACTTGGGGAGTAAAATGTAAGTAAATTTTCAATTTTGGGTGAACTATCCCTTTCAGTTTGAAAACACCAGAGATCTTATGTAGACCCTTTTCACAAGACAGTTGATGCGTTTCATTTGTCATCTTAATCCTCAAGTTTTTAATATTTAGATTTTTTTAAATAGCATGTTTATTTGTTTTTATGACTTCTCAATGACATCACATGTACTGCTGCACATATATCACTATTTTTTTAAGAATACAAATTTCACTGTAACGGGTGCTGTTGTTTTGCTCCAGTAATACCTTGAGAGAACACCGTAGTAGTCAGACATCCATACAAATCATTGGCATGGTGTAGAACTGCAGTCTGTCCTGGCTGACAGGTTTAGGCCATCTGCATGCTCTGCTCTTCATGCCCTCAACTGGACCTTCTAGAAAACCTAGAAAGTTAAAACACATTACACCTCTTATCTGCTACTGTACAAAGTGTAATTCAAGCATTCATTTCTGACTAAATACATATTTGTCCCATAATATTGTCACATAGCATAACCTTGAAACATAATATCACAATAATAATATCAATATAACAATATAATATCACACAACATAGCCTAACAATCAATAAACAAACAGATTAGAAAGAGAATATCACCAACCAAAGCACCAAGATTTTTAACAGATAACTTAGTAAACTTACATATGGACAAAGCCTTTTCCATTCAATGCTGTGCAAGTTAGAGCGTCTCTGGAGTAAGTTACAGCTCTACAAGTCAACAACAACACAACAGTGAAACGACAGCAGTTCACTTTGTAGTAACAATACAGCGTTGCTCAGTAACTTTAAACCGCGTTTGGAGTTTATCGATTTGAATTTGCCAATTAAAACAGGTAAAAACACTAATATAGACTAAAGTTAAACATGTAGCATTAGCTCGAGATTAGCTACTGCGTCACCGGAGCGCAAACAAGACTAAAAACCAAACTGGAAAGTTTTAAATGCTTCAAAATTCGAAACACTACAACTCAAAAGTCACCTTCAAGATTAACTGTGTGTAAAACAAGACTGGGGATAAATAAAACATGTAAAGCATCGAAAAACATGCTTACCTCTGAGTTCTGTTGCACTGCAGGTGTCCGTAATTACGATTCAAACTTCCCATGAAGCGCTGCGCGTGGCCGCGTGCGCCGAGTCCTCCGATGATACCATGGTAACCACCAAAAACGTTGTTGAAAATAGGGTGAAGCCACGACGTTAATTCAACATACAGATCACGATTAAAAATGTCAACGTTGACTTGTTTAATGATTTCTGTAACTTTTTTCAACCATTTATCATTCAACATGGTTTCAACTTTGAAACAACAACTGACGTATTTTCAACCGCATTTCAACGTTGAAGCCTGGTCATATGCAGGAAGTTTTTCAACCGTTTAACATTAAACGTTGTATCAACATTATTTCAACGTTAAAAACACACCTGACCTTATTTCAACCATATTTCAACGTTGAAGGTCGGTCGTGTGCCGGCTGGGATGGCATCGCGTGACAAAAACCGCGCCAAAAGCCGTTGACTTACTGACCGAGAGAAGGGCGCGGAGAGCCTGACTGACTGGAGTTCCTCAGGTAAACGCTTTTTTCTTTAACCTTACTAACTATACGCCAACCATATGACCTTTAATAATGTTATAATGAAGTTTGGGTGTACCTCAACCAACGCAGAATTCAAAATAAATACGGCTGAATGAATATTGGAATTACATTGCTCAAAGTCTTGAAATTACGACGAGTTATTATGCCGAAATATGAATCAATAACATCATAATCTCGTGTTTTAGCAGTCGGTGTGTTTCCCTTTATACCCATGTCATGTGTGATAAATAATTTTGCATGGTTTTATGTACGGTTAGAATGTGTCGGGGTAATGTTAAAACGCGGGAACGTTTATGAAAATCTACACAACGTTACTATTGTAAATACTGTAGTGTTTTTGAACTACACTATAGTAAAGTGTATTATATTGTATTTATTATGTTATTTACAACTTATGAATACTACATGATAGTGTAGTATAGTGAACTGATAAACTAATAAACACTAGTAGGCTATACCTTATTTTTCAGTACAGTAAACTGCTGCAATGTACTAATATTTCACATTATATACAGTTGTAGAGAACTACAGTAATGGTTAATTGTTTATTTGACTATAGTTGTGTCACCATAGCAACTATAGGATTAACAAACCATAATTCAAGTACTTTATTGTAGTCCTGTTCAAAAGCTCTAGTTTTTGTTTAATCACTATAGTATTTTTCATGCGGATCTGAAGTAGTGCTTTAAAACAGTGTAAAGCTTAATCCAGTCTGCAGATTTAATGATGTATGCAGAATTTGTAGTTTGTAACATGCATATTGGCATGAATAATAATTATCTTTGACAAGCTTGGATCTGATCTACACTTAATCACAGCCTTCTCCATCGACATTCATCGTGAATAATCATTGAACTTGCTCAAACAAGCACCAAAGTGCAGAATGAAACTGAATTTATTTGGCAGTGATGAAACTCTACCTGATTCAGCATTATTGACTGCTCATCTCTGTAAAGCTGCTTTGACAAAATCTAGATTATATGAAGCACGCTAGAAATAAGGATGAATTTTATTGTGTTTGTCATCATGAAGTAAAACACACAATCACAACTGAAAACAATCGTAAAAAGTCTTTATTCAGTAATCATTCCACTTGTTTCTGTAAAAACATGATCTGTAATAGTTTTAAGACAGTGCAAAGTTGATTTCGTCATCATGAGATCAGTGAAGCAGCTCGGCTCGGATTTACCAACGCGGTCCAAAACCACAGACACGGAAGGCCACAGACGGACACAAACGCAAAGAAAAAACATCGACTCCACCGTTACAAAAATGCATTGAGATTTGCAGGGCAGGACTGAAGCGATTAACACGTTACATTAACCGTTAACCTCGCGATGAGGGGAGGAGCTCTGGCAGTTTGACTGGCACATTCACTGTCCTATCAGAGTGAGGCTCCTCCCACACAGTCTCTGACTGGCAGGAAAATACATTCAGGCAGCGAGGCTTCTTATTGGCTGACAACCCCGGTGCTGCTCTGTGATTGGCTCCGTCCATCAGAAGACGTAGATTTTGTCTCTTTGAACTGAGTCAAGGTCGTCGTCCATAGTGAGCAGAACCTGCGACAGACACAAGTGTTTGTTAGCATATATAATACACGAGTCGTGTCATTGGTGTTTTGAATGGGGAAAAGTGTAACAGTCAATATGGCGAATGAAGTACAGGAGCCAATCATAGATCACTATAGACTGCAGGGCTTGACGCTTACTTTTTTCAGGAGTAGCACATGCGCTCCTAAGTTGAAAAATTTAGGAGCACAGTAAAGAATTTTAGGAGCGCAGTTAAAAATATCTAAAATAAATAGTGTTTCTGCCTGATAAATGTACACGAGGAGATCTTTAGAAGCAAAGCAGTTTCATTCATTTGAGTACAATAAGTACACTAGGTTTATTTTACTGTTTAACAGCTTAAATAGTGTTTAATAATTATTTATAATTTAAGCTGTGGCAACGTGGTCGTGCAGTGGGTAGCACGCTCGCCTCACAGCAAGAAGGTCGCTGGTTTGAGTCTCGGCTGGGTCAGTTGGTGTTTCTGTGTGGAGTTTGCATGTTCTCTCCGTGTTGGCGTGGGTTTCCTCCAGGTGCTCCAGTTTCCCCCACAGTCCAAATATATGCAGTATAGGTGAATTAGGTAAGCTATATTGTCCGTAGTGTGTGTGTGTGTGTGTGTGTGTGTGTGTGTGTGTGTGTGTGTGTGTGTGTGAAAGAGTGTGTATGAATGTTTCCCAGTGATGGGTTGTGGCTGGAAGGGCATCTGCTGCGTAAAACATGTGCAGGATAAATTGGCGGTTCATTCTGCTGTGGCGACCCTAGATTAATAAAGGGACTAAGCCAAAAATAAATTGAATGAATGATTGAATTTAAGCTGTGTGGAGTTTAGCTAGTGGTCCACAGCAGGACTGGGATCATATTGCTCTAATGAAGGCCTCTCTAAACTGATCTGAATATATATATATTGTACACATTATCTTTAATATAAATATACTTGCAGTAGCTAGATTTAAACACACCTTTTCTCTACAGCACATAAAAAATGTGACTTAAGAATAATTTTATCAAAATTAATTTATTTGCATAACATATTCAACTGATTCCAGCCTACTGCCCACATGGGAACAGTAAGACAATGTAAAGAAAGACACAACTGCAAACTCATGTGCAAAGCTGACACTGTTTATCAGAGCACTTTATCATTCAGGGCTTCTTAAAGAAGAGCTGAATATGGGAATCCCTTTATGAATTAAAGTTTCCTTCTGCCCCAAAGTAACACCATCTTTTCTATTTTCTATATAACTTTAATGACCTTCAGCAACAGAATGATTACTTATTGATTTCTTATTTAACAAACAAACTTAAAAAATAAGTTTGTGTTTCTTTTTAGTGTGCACCATTGACAGGTCAGATCTGCTCTCTCTCTCTCTCTCTCTCTCTCTCTCTCTCTCTCTCTCTCTCACTCTCTCTCTCTCTCTCTCTCTCTCTCTCTCTCTCTCTCTCTCTCT
>CAIGQS010000575.1:0-21509 GCA_903798195.1 Danio kyathit | reverse complement strand
TCATACTGGCAATGGAGACTTGTGCTCAGCTGTAAAATGTCAACTTAACATTTGAATCTATGTTTTTATTAATCTATAATTTGTGAATCATCCAATAAAATAAATGTTTGCCAGATATACTTACATTGTTTCTGAATGACAAATCCTACAGATGCCATGTAGATGTATAGATAAGTGGTCCAAAACTGAGCCCTGAGGCACCCCTCCAATGGCCCGTTTCACTGAGTGTACAGTACGGGTCACCTTTATCAGGCTTGCATTCCACAGCCAAAATGGGTACCAATAGTAGTGGAATGGTGTATGAAAGAATTTCAGTCAACGTCATTCTTGCTCGAGGAATGTCAAAGTAAAGCTGCACGGGTCGTTCATATCATATGAGAGCACTTCTCACAAAACAGATGCTTTATACAGATAAATACTTGTGTATAAATGTTCATTGCTAACCTTTCTATGAACATGAATTATAACTGCAGATCAATGACTGTAACGTCTGCAATTATATCAAGTAAATAAATAAATGCAACATATATGAACACATACAGACACTTAGTCTTCTGTGTTACCAATCACAGAAAAACTACCCACAGCATACATTAAGGGCGTACTCACACTATGTACAGTTGCCTTGAACCGGGCCAAAGCACGCTTGTCCCCCCTCCCGTCTCACCCGACGGCCCACACTCACATTACATTCGGGCCTGGGCATGCTTACGTCATTGATGATGCGCTGTTCAGTAAGCGTTCTCGCTCAGCACAGTGGAGATTTCTTTAGTTATATCGTTTTAGTCGTTTGGGATGTGGTGACACGCAGTCAAATATTTCACCGAACAGATCAGCCACTTTTGACGCTCATAAACAATTATAAAGTCCTCATGCTGCAGGAATTAGGAGGTTTGCTGAAGGTGCAGCTGTCGTGCAGTGAGGGGTTTGCGTCTTTTTTAAACTCAACATTTGCATTCATTGAACAGTAAGAATGATGAATAAATTTATATGAAAACAGTCCCTTAAAAGTCACGTCTCGTCTTCAGTTTCGGGCTCAAGCGCATTTACACTCACACTACAAGCTTACTGCGCCAAAGCCCAGTGAACCGCGCTCTGGCACACCTCTTCCAACCGGGCCAGGGCCGGCCAAGTGAACCGTGCCCTGAGCCCGATTCAGAGCACTCACACTTCTCAAACGATCCGGGAAATGGGCCTGGCACGGGTTCGTATAGCATAGAGTACGCCCTTAGTCCTTATTTGGGTTCAAAACAACATGGATTATAGCCCACAGTCAGTGCAAACCTCTTATTTGGATTTTTAATCTTAACCAGCACATGTATTCTGAGTTCATAATAGTCCAAAAGGTGATTATAATAGTTAAACATGGCAGTCTGTTCATGTTTTAGGTTGCTGAAAGAATCATTTGCTCCTTTGATTTTTCGCGCTTCACTCTTGTGTTTGTCCTTTCTGAAAGGATGTCAGAAGAACTTCAATCACATGCACGTTATTATCATCAGCTCAAGACGTTCATTATTTCAAATATAGACATGCGGCGAGCAATCGCAAGCTCTCTGAAGAAACTGAAACAATCACGCTTTAGACAGCCTTGTACACAACGACACATACAGATTCTGCTCTTCTTCTTGGCTTTGTGGCTGCTCATCAAGATGAGGACAAGGTTTGTTTCAGCTCGGGTCGACCATGGCTCATTATTAGATGCATATATTACTATAATGTAATGTCTCGGCTGTGTATTTAAAAATGGCCCTTTCTTTGTTTTCATTCTCCTGGCTTGTACACGCACTAGTGACGTTTCTCTGTAAACCAAAAGTGTTCAGCTGCCTGTTCTCGCTCCACCTTTTGTTTGTGCTAGGTATGCTTTCGAAAGGGTACCCAAAAAGTGGTACGGTACGATTCGCTTTTTGGTACCTTTTGACAGTGGAAAACGGCCATAAAAGAGTACCGAACCGTACCACTCAGTGGAAATGGGCCAGAAGACAACCTAAATGACTTACATGAAGTCTGTATAGAGAAAAGTTCCTGAGATGTCCTGGGATTTGAGGATCTGGTCATTAATTCTGACAAAAGTATTTTAACTTTTGTATAAAATCTATTTCAGATTGCTATCCTGGACAAAAAACAACAGTTGTGTGATTTTGCTTACATCATATAATGAAAATATACAATTAAGAAACAGAAAGGAGCATATAGAGTAACTGTGGAGGAGTTGAGAATGATTCACAAGATGATGTCTACATGTACAAAAATAATTTTCCATAGCAACATGATAAGTCGATACTCCATTGCGTTGGTTTCACTGGAGTTCCACATAGACATTCTGAGACTAAAAGAACAGATTTTTGTAATCCTTTATTGCCAATAACACTTGGCTGAGTTTCATCAAAGATTTTATTAGGGGAATGGAATGGGCCACTTGTAGAAAATGAATTGAAGAAATAGAAACGCTCAATCTGGTGCATGTAGGAATGGGAGCAAAAATGATATCAGTGTTGTTAGATTTTATGTCTCATTGTTTTTGAAACTTTTATTTCTCATTGTTTTTTAAACATATGAAGATTTCAGCCATTCCCTCCATTCTCTCTGGGAGTGTTGATGAAAGAACTGGGTTAGCATGTTGTATTTGTCACTCTGACAGGAATCTTCTTCTACTCAGTTATTTTTAGAGTAATTAAGACTTGCATCCTAGTGAAAGGCTGGAGGTCTGGGAAAGTCAGAAGGAAGGAACAAAAAGGCTGTCTGAGTTAGCAGTCAATGCTGGTTATAATATTTGCCGCTGAAGAAATGTACATGCTCAAACATTGTGAAAACCTGACAACTGATAATTGTTTCTACACTTTATAAAGCCTATTTAATAACATCCATATTTGTGTCATTTGACAACCCACTGTGTCAAATAATGAGAAGCAAGTTGTTTTGAATCAGTTAAATGATAACACTGGAACTACCAGAATTTTATAAGTATGATGGATGAATCTGCATTTTTAACCTATTTCTTAAATGATCAACCTAATGACAGTTACATTTTTAACAGTTGCTTTCTGACACCTATTGGTATTTGAACCTTCATTTGAATGGACACGTTATTTTCAACAGGCGATTTACTCATAGCTACTGTATGCAAATATTCATCCAAACTGCTTAACCATAATCGTAAATCTACTAGAATGGCCATAGCTGTCATTCTAATCATTTATATAAGACAAATCTATCATTATAATATATTCTGTTATCATTTTTACATTTGAAACTTCTTTGAGATTTTAGAATTAAGCTTTTAATGTATGTTAACATATTTTATGAAGTCAATACTTATGAATACCATATAAAAAAAAATATGTACTAGTTATTAATCTGAAGGTACAACCCAGGTTTATGCTGAAAACGTACCTGTATATACATTTCTGAAGACCGTCAAATATGTCCCAGGAGCTATGTTTTTGCGAATCCTCGAGAGGCCGATACGCTTTTTTTCTTCTCTCGTGCCTGATGTTCTCTCGTAAATCCACCAGAGGCCGCTGCCGACTGACTGACTGACTGATCAACTGACCCACCCTCCCCCTTCCCTAACCCAACCAATAGTATTTTAAAATGCACAGATTGACCTGCCCACCGCCTTCCCTAAACCAAACAGACAAATTTAAAAAGCCCTCATTTGATTTTTACTACCTTCTCACCCTGTTATTTAATGGTTTATGTTATTTTTTGACTTCTGTTTTTGTCTTACCTGCTTTCTGAAATCGTTCTTCACCAGACTCAAACCCCATAGTCATGGTCATCTCCTCTCTGCATCTCAAGTTCACTGATGTACATGGTGAGCTAACTAGACAAACTGGTAACAGCCGGAAAGCCGTCCATGCGGGCGGTCAGCTGGTAAGTGTGAAAAGAAATGGCGTCATATGGCCCCGTAACGTTCATTTTAAAAATTAAATGCAGTCATACATACTTCTGGCTACATAATCCACGATCTCTTGAAATGTATATAGGGCTACGTTTTCAGAATGAGCCTACATTGCGAAGGTGTCTTTTTTGACTGCAGTGAAAATGTTTTTCTTAAAAGTTTAAAAGACATCTGAAGTAAAGTTATGTTTTTGCTATCAGAAAGTTGCTGGGCAACAGAGGCATGCATATTCAAAGACATAGGAAAGACAGTATGGTTATGGTCATACAAGATAGAAAATTGTGGACATTCAAGGTAGAAATAACTTTTTTGTTTTGTAGTTTTTAATAACGTAATGTTAGAATGATATATACACAGATTTGGAACATTTACACACATTACGAAAGGGTACTATAGTTGCACTGGTTTTATTTGAACAAAGTTAAGCAAAATTAAAAAAAAAATGGCCAAAATGACTGCCTCTAATGTTAACACTAGAATTACAGGCATTTTGACTGACCCAATATTTAAATTTCTAAATAAAATAAAATCACTACAAAAGGCAACTGTAATAACCAAAAAGGCAAAGCATTTATTAAGAAGCTACAACACCAATGGACTAAAATAGGTTTGTACTTAGGTTTTTAACAAATTTGCACAGATGCTGATGTCTGCACTGTGCATGCCACTTTGCATGTATTTCCTAAGCATGAGTCAGACTTGAACTGAAACCAAAATTTCTGTTACTGTTAAAACCACTGTGTTTAATGGAATTTTAGTTTCTGTGCACACACTTTTGAAGTAGACCACTCCCAACAGACTGCACCATCTGAACAATCAAAGCGAAGTATATTCTAGGAAAGGAGAGGTATCAGATCCCATAATATTAAATATAACACATAATCTGAAAATCTCTATATAATTAGTTTTTCTTTCTTTATTTATTGGATAGATGTAAACTTTGCAGGAGAACAGTGTACAGGAGACCTTAAGAAAAGTTCAACACATAAATCAAATAATACAGTTTTTCTCAATTGCTTTAGCTCAATTCTTGATTGAATTTTTTTATTTTTCAAAACAATAAAGTTAAGATCTCTGATCAATTAGCTTATTGTTCACTTCAGAGTGGCATTTCTTATTGAATTAAGCAAATTGCAAATGCTTTGGCGGACGTGTGCAAACAGTAAGTACAATTTTCTGTAGTTTGCACAAAAACTTGCATATGGCTTTTTGATCAAAACTGATAAGTCATTTAAGCTGTCAAACTCTTCACAACTTCTGAATCATTTTTCATTGTGTAAGCCATCACACTCAAAACTGTTTATTCAATTATCAAACATTTGTATATGCACATGTTTATCACCATAAATATCTGATATTGACATTGTTTGTAATGTCTGCTAAATTGGTAAATGACCTCTAGTTGCATTACAATTTGCGTTATCTATTTATCAATCAAGTTTGGTAGTATATAAAGATTGCCCACATCACAATCACTACATTTACAATCTTGAACTTCCACCTGAATGCTTGTGGAAGAGCAATAGCAAGAAGTGTAATCTCTATGTATGTAATACATTTGTACACAAATAAATACTGTATAAATACAAATGAACATTAAATGTTCATTTTCTTTCTATGTACTATTCACTCTTCTCAACAAATATCAGGTTTTTTCAACACAGGCTCATTCTAAAAACATAGTCCTATATACATTTCTGGAGACCACAAATTATGTGCCACAGGTACGTATGGCTGAATTTCATTTTTTAAAGAAATGCTACAGGGCGGTATGACGCCATTCCTTTTCAGGCTTACCAGATAACCGATTACCTCCATGTGGACGGCTTTCCCGCTGTAACCAGTTTGTCCCGTTTGCTAGTCATGTACGTCGGCGGACTTAAGACGCAGAGAGGAGTTGACCATGACAAGGGGGTTCGAGTACGGTGAAGAACGCTTCCAGAAAGCAGATAAGACAAAAACAGAACCAAAAAAATTTAATAAACAAGTAAATAACAGGGTGAGAATGTGGTAAAATCTGAAAACGTGGTAAAAATCAGACAAGGGCTTTTCTTTTTCTGGATTGCTTTTGAAAATTGTTGGTTGGAGTTAGGGAAGTGGGTGGGCGGGTAAATCGATAAAATTGATTGGTCAGTCAGTCAGTCAGTCAGCCAGTCACACAGTCAGTCAACAGCGATATCTGGTGGGTTTATGCGGAACAGCATGTGCGAACAGCACTCGCGAGAGAAATTTGAGATATGAAAAAGCGTACACAGCGGCCTCTCTTGGATTCGCAAAAACAAAAACTGCAAAAATATGTACCTCCTGGGATGTATTTCGCGGCCACTAGAAATGTATATAGAGGTCCGTTTACAGAATGAGCCTGGGTTTAATTTTTTTTAAAACCGTAATTTTCTTGTTTGACTGTCATGGTGAAAAAACAACTAATCATTTTGAGCAGTGTGGCTCACACAGGGTGACAACCACACTATGTTTTGGTGGCCTTGGTCAAATGACTGGCACGGTGACTACAGTAGATTTTGAAGTATGAATTAAATGTTTTGGGGGATTAACTACATTTTGCAGACATGCAATAAAGTTCTGAAATTCCAGCAAACCGTTTTGAGATTTGCACTCACGGTTTAGAGAAGTCTGTTATGAAAAATGTGCCAAAGCAATTGAAAAAACTGTAATAACTTTATGTTCTAATTATTATAACAATGTTTAAATAGATTCATCCTGTATTTGTTTGTTAAAAAATATATCATATTCATGAATTTGTTTTTTGCAAATATGTATTTGATAAATCACTGAATAGACACGGATCAGTCTATTCTGTAGTGAAAGGAAACACATTTTAAGCATAGTCACATTCTGTTTTATTTTGTCAAGTGCCTTCCACCAGCATTTAATACCACATGATTAAGTTGAGATAGATTTATGGTTGCAGTTGGGCTTCATTTTGTGTCTATGCTACAATAAGAAATGCAATTTCCATTGGCGGTTTTGAACATCCTGGTCTCCTTTTACACGACTGAGAAGTATGTTTCATTTTAAATGCAAAGCAATAAAATGCATTCCATAGTTATTATGCAGGAATTTGAATTTTAACACAGTGAAATGGCTCCATCCATTTTTAGAGAGAAACTTCTGGGTTCTATTTTCTCATTAGATGCTTATGCAATGGTGATCTCATATTACTGCGGTCCACACAGCTGCTAGATATTGTAGCATCTGTTATTCATACTCATACATTTTCCTCCACAAGGCATATGCAGTGCAATCCTAAACCAAGAACACTGGCACAACAAAATGTATAATTTAATGCAATAGTCTTTCACAAGCAGAATGGTACAAGGGAAATGAGGGACAGATAAAGACATCTCTATTTAGAAGGCAATCACCCGCATTGTAATGGCATACTAGAGCGTATCATTTTTTTCTTCTTTGTTCTGTTGTCTGCAGTGTTCCTGCATGACTTTTGCCCATTTCCTCATGCTAAAAATAGCCATGCTGAGCACACACTTAAAGTCTGCCGGTGAGTATGCTGGAGGTCTCTTTCTCTCTCTCTTTCACTATTCTTTTCCTTTTTCTCCAGCCAACCCACCTCCTCATGACATAATCACATAAAGCAGGGGCTCTCAGCTTTTTTTTTTTGGTCTTAAGGTTGAACAATTTTAGGTCATTTCACAAGCAAATTATATTCTTAAATATGCAATGGGGGAAATAAGTATTGAACAAGTTATGTTTTGTTCCTGAGAATAATATTTCTAAAGGAGCTGTTGACATGGAATTGAACCAGATATTGGTAAAACCCCCAACAATATAAACATAAAAATAAACAATACAGTAATAAAACAAAAATAAACAAAGAAAATCTGAAAAATATTTTGTGTAATAATAATGGAATGACCCAAGGAGAAAGTACTGAACTACTGAAATCTATTTTATATATATGACAGCTTAAAGACTCCTCTCACATGGAGAATGAAGTCACATGCATTGCTCAGGTGTGTTTCTCACAGTCTTCAACAGAGTGTAAAAATCTTGATGGTTCTGTGGGTCTTATCTATTAAATCTGATCTTCATTTCTATTGAATTCAAGTCAGGTGATTGGCTGGGCTATTCTACAGCTTGATTTTCTTTCTCTGAAAGCATTTGAGTTTCCTTGGCTGTGTTTTGGATCATTGTCTTGCTGAAATGTGAACCCTGGATTCATCTTCATCATCCTGATAATGTAGATGTTGGACTGAAGCAGCTAATATTAATTTACAATGAGGAAGGGCAGAGGGTTGCTGAATAATTACTGAAAGATTTCAGTTGCTGTCTGGGCTTTCTACACCTCACATTCTTCATGTGTTCACAACTTTTTCAATGCATCAATTCATTTTATTACACAACTTAATTTGTAAACTAATTAGTTTTATTTTGTTTGCATGTATAGATTTATTTGGTTGTTACCAACATCCGGTAAAAATTTCAAGTCATCATCACCTTAAGAAATACAGTTGAAGTCAGAATTATTAGCCCCCCTTTGAATTATTTTTCTTTTTTGTTAAATATTTTACAAATGATGTTTAACAGAGCAAAAGGAATTGTTCACAGTATGTCTGATAATATTTTTTCTCCTGGAGAAAGTCTTTTTTGTTTTATTTTGGCTAGAATAAAAGCAGTTTTAATTTTTAAAAAAACATTTTAAGGTCAAAATTATTAGCCCCTTTAAGCTATTTTTATTTTTTTTTTAAGTCTACAGAACAAACCATTGTTATACAATAACTTGCCTAATACCCTAACCTGCCTAGTAAACCTAATTAACCTAGTTACGCATTTAAATGTCACGTTAAGCAGAATACTAGTGTCATGAAAAATATCTAAAATATTATGTACTGTCATCATGACAAATATAAAATAAATTATTAGAATTGAGTTATTAAAACTACTATGTTTAGAAATGTGTTGAAAAAAATCTTCTCTCCATTAACCAGAGATTGGGGGGAAAAATAAACAGGGGGGCTAATAATTCTAACTTCAACTGTATGTTTTCTAAGAAATATGGTGACGTGTTCAATACTTATTACTTGAATTTTTGTCCTCCATGAAACGGAATTGATTATGAGATATTTTTCAGTCAGTTGGTTACGTTACTGGTTAATATTTATTTTATCCTCTGCAGAAGAAAGCTTTGAAACTATCACTTTATGAATACAAGTAAACAGTGATTTATACAAATAAGTGCTAGCAAACAATATACTGTACCTTGCTTTTCAAATTAATATATTATAAGAAATAGAAATGCTTACAGTTTTTCTCAGTGGCTTTGGTGCATTTCTCACAACACTATTTATATTTGCACAACAGTTAATGCATTTCTCAAAACAATTAGTCATCTGTGCACATCATAATAGCAGTTTCTCATTCCTTCCAACAAATTGCAAATGCTTTTGGACATGCATCATTTGTTTTCATACAACTCTCTGCTGTTTATAACATTATCATTTGCTTATGTCATGTCAGTCAAAATTAACTTAACTTGTGGATGCTGAATAGTCATTCCATATACAACTAATAGTCCTCATTTCATTACTTGAGTCATTGCAGACAAAAATGGTGAACTAGTTATCAAAATCTGTCAAGCTAATTTTATTTAAAAAATGTAAATCTTTTTTTTTCTGAAAATGTCTCCTAAATTGAACAATTTCATGAATGATTTATAGACCTGTGTATGTTGTAGGCTTAGTTCCAATATGTACTGCAATATTGTTTACAGTTGTGCACAGCTCTACCCAAAGGAAGTTTATGTTTGTTGTGAATAAGTGTGAATTTATTCTTTTGCACAATGCTGTGAATAAATTAGAATTGTAAAGAGCAAATGCAGTAAACATGTGAAACATACATATTCAGTGTCTTGTACTCAGATACCTCACTAAATGCAGTAATGTCTAACTTTACTGTAGTTTTCAAATGGCTGTGCAAATAGTATATAGTGCTGTCTTGAGCATTTTCAGAAAGTGTCACCAAAATCTGACTTTTTTGCATTGGAAAAAATGTACAGAGTAAACTGTCATAATGAAAACATGACAAAGCCATTTGACTATCTTGTTCATAAACAATGGTGTCAGGACTTTTCATTTTGATGACATTGACAGTTTCATTGTCATGAATACTTGCTTTTGAGGAATGAGCTATCCGTTTTGAGCAAGTGTTATATTATATTATGGGTTATATTATATTGGATGCATGGAAGGATGGACGGACAAACCAGATGGGTGAACGGTTGGACAGATGGATGACCAGACAGCTAGATGTACATTATAGAGAAATGGAAATAGATAAATGAATGGAAGAACTGTAAGATAGATAGATAGATAGATAGATAGATAGATAGATAGATAGATAGATAGATAGATAGATAGATAGATAGATAGATAGATAGATAGATAGATAGATAGATAGATAGATAGATAGATAGATAGATAGATAGATAGATAGATAGATAGATAGATAGATAGATAGTGATGCAAGATACAAGATTGTGTAATTAAATAATAATGTATCTGTCATACCGCAGTCTAGTCATTTATTTTGTTCTGCTGCATCCTGCTCATGAATCTCAATAAGAATCAGACTGTAATGGGCTTTAATAAGAGCTCTCCTCTTCTCTCTTCCTCTGACTCTGCCTTTGTCAAAGCCAATGTTAGGAACAGACTCATCAGAGAACCTTTTTTCTTTTTTCCAAAAGAATATGCATATTTCATTTCTGTATGTTCTGATGACTGCATATTTGAAGGTCAAGGGCAGTTATGATTAAAAAGATAGTTCATCCAAAAAATAAGATTCTGTCTTCATTTACTCACCCTTGCCTTGTTTGAAACCAGTTATTTTTTACTGGTGAATGTAAAAGAAGACATTTTGAAGAATGCTGGAAACCAGTAACCATTGACATCCATAGTAGAAAAAAAACACAGTGGAAGCCAATGTTTACAGGTTATTTATTTTCTTTTGTGTTCAACAGAATAAAAAAAACAACACAATTCAAACTAGTTTAAAACAAGTCAGTAATGCTGGAGTGAGTAAATGCTAATTGATATTTTTGGGTGAACTGTTCTGAGGCAATGTCTAATTTTAAAATACCATCACCTACAAATATAGTTTCTGTATATTCTGATTATAACTGAATAAAATAATAAATTGCACAATACGGAAAATAAAACAATAACATTAGACTATATAATTCTAGAAAGACTGTGTGTCCTCCTGATAATATCTGCATAGTTGCACTTTGCATTTTATATTGTCCAGAAATACCCAGAAACTGTTCTAATGTCATGACTCTTGGCTTCTTCAACATAATGAACAAAGTTTACAGTCAAACCCACACTGTTATTCACTTGTTTACTGGTGTACATTCAAAAAGCATTTTGGAAACAAAAAGTTAGAGCTAAATGCATCATTTGCATTTTATTATATCTGCTAGATCTACATAAAACTCGAGTTTGCCAGGTCACCGTCCTCCTGGTTGCTAGTAGGCGTTCAGGATGTGCTGCCCTAATATTATAAATGTGCTGTTCATAACTTTTGAAAGTTTCATCAAAATTTGTCAATGAGTTTAGTAAAAGGGCAAGAGAGTTGGATTGCTTTTCTGCTGTTATTAGTTTGTCCAGTGGCTTGTTGCCTATGTTGGAGGATTTGAGATGCAGAGCGGAGTTTTACGTGACAACAGGATTCGAGTCCGGCGAAGAACGGTTCCAGAAAGCAGGCAAGACAAAAACAAAAGCCAAAAAATAAAACAAATAAGTAAATAACAGGTGAGAATATGGTAAAATCTGGGCTGCTGCGAGGGCTTTTCTTTTTCTGGATTGCTTTTCAAAACACTGTCGGTTGGTTTTGGCACTCGCGAGTGTTGCGGTAATATCTTCTAAGTAACACATGTTACGTAATAATATAATTTAAGTAACGAGTAGAGTAAGGCATTGCTTTAAAAAATAAGTAATATTATTTGAATTACTTTTTTAAAAATGTGATGCAAGTTACTTTTTACCTTGCTTAATTGGCTTTTACAAAATATATTGTGTAATAAAAATTACTTTTAGTTGAATTACACACTCATTGAGAAAGCGTGCTGTGAGGGAACAGACAGTTGGTTCACATTCATCATCAGGTATGTTTTTTTCACAGCAGATGAGCCAGTATACTGTTCTAGTAGCTGAATATCTCAGGATATTTGTTTATTTTGTATTCGAAATTGGTATCCGGTGTGTTAAAAAAGGAAGTAATTACTTACTGAAGAAGCAAACCGTTTCACAACAACTCTGTTCAATTTAATGAACTGGTTCGACTGATTCACTTATAGAAGAAAAATCCGGTTAAAACAAACAATTCATTCGCGAATTGCCCATCATCACTACAGAGAGTCAGAAACAGAAACAATGGCAGGCCGGAGACTTAAATTTTTGCAATGGATTCTGAATAATAAAAAATTATT
The DNA here is from genome assembly GCA_903798195.1 of Danio kyathit. Taxonomy (NCBI): domain Eukaryota; kingdom Metazoa; phylum Chordata; class Actinopteri; order Cypriniformes; family Danionidae; genus Danio; species Danio kyathit. Next base: position 9,147 of record CAIGQS010000575.1, on the reverse strand, counting down.
ATTTTTACCTCATCAAAGAAAAGTTGATGTTGTTAAGTGTAGATTATGTGTAAGTAAAACTCTTGACAATTGCAAGAAACAACATAAAAATAAAAAAAAAAACTGGATACAAAGCATTACACCTGCACACCACCTCCATGACTGATTGACATCAATTCACATTCTCTAGGTAAAACAATTAACTAGACTAAAAAAGATTATTGCTTTTGTTGTTGAGGAGCTGCAGCCACTGCCTACTGTAGAAGTGACTGTGTTTTGTAATATAGTAAGATTTTTTCTCTTTTGGGAAATGATTTACACATTTGTTAAGGCCACGTGAAACAATTTATTCAATGTATAAAGCTCAAAGATTTATTTTGATTTGGGGATTTTTTTTATTGTCCTACTGTTAATTTGTTATTAAATATTTTAAAGGTTTAAAATCTGCTTTTGCCTTAATTATTTCATGTTAGTACTTTTAGGTTTTATTGCAATCTTTATCTTAATGGACAGTAAATTTACTTGACTAAAAATACAAAACCTTCAAAAGTAGCAAACACTTTACATGCTGTCATTAATCTGTATATACAGCATGTATGGCTCTGGACTCAGAAAGTTCTCAAAATATAATTTTATCCTAAATTTTTTTAAAGGAAAATGTGAAAAAACACCTGCAATTTCTGAAAGAGATCAAACCTCAATGCAAAAGTAACTCAAAAGTAATATACTGCATTACTTTCCATAAAAGTAAACTAAGTAATGCAATTAATTTCTGTGGTGGTGTAACTAAATATTGTAATGCACTACTTTTAAAAGTAACTTTCCCCAACACTGCTGGCGAGAGAAATTTGAGATCTCAAAAAGCATACACTGCGGCCTCTGGTGGATTCGCGTAAACAAAAACAGCAAAAAAAAACATAACCCCTGGGACTTATTTGGCACACTCCAGAAATGTATAAAGGGGTACAAAATCAGAATAAAAAAAAGTGTTGTTCAATATTTTCAGAATGACTTTGATAAAAGGTGATAGAAAAACTTAAAATGTTGACTACTTTACCCAAACATAAATGTAAACAAGTTCCCACAAACCTGTAAAGCGTGGCATAAATATGCCAAAGTAATGCGCTTCCCTACCAATGTCTCAACTAAAAAACAACGTGCTGTAAAGGGCACCTTGTGTATCAAAACTCAATATGAGCTAAATAATGTCTCTTAAAAGGATAATTCACCCAAAACAGAAAATTTGCTCATTGTTTGCTTACTCTTAACTTGTTAAAAAAACGTTTCTACTGTTTAGTACAGGGGTGTCCAAACTCGGTCCTGGAGGGCCGGTGTCCTGCTGAGTTTAGATCCAACTTTCTTCAACACACCTGCCAGTAAGTTTCTATTATATCTAGTATAAGAGCTTGACCAAGCAGGACCGAGTTCGGACGCCCCTGGTTTAGAAGATAGCTGGTAACATGTAACCATTGACTTCCATAGTATTTATTGGTGTTCATCAGAAAATTAGAAGCAAGAGATGCACAATGTGGCGTCTTATCAGTATTTTGTATTCCCAGTTGTGCTTCGTTAAGGCATCAGTAAAGGTGCAACCGTTTGATTCATTAAAAAAATAATGGCAGCCCCCAAAGTTTGCAATATGTATAAAATGATGTCAATATTTTTTTGAGAATCTAGCAAATGCACAGGTTTAAAACATCAGATTGTTCCCAAAACTGGTCTTGAGTGGCTGCGCTCACAATGAGCCCAAAATGCCTTTCTTCTTCATGTTTTGAGGTGCAAGTAATTTATTATATTAAAATACAGTCCCACAATGGAGTCTTCTACCACAGCAAATTCCATTTTAATTTTGATATTTGGGGGCAGTTTTTCAGGAAGTGATGATTGTGTTTTCTTTGACTCATTGGATAGAAACATTAGTGGTCGAAATGTTTTATGTGAGATTTCAGTTTTGCACACAAGTCTAATTCACTAATTCGCACCATTCACATCTTTGAATGGAAACATAGCTACTGTTAGCATTAGCTTGTGCAGCGTCTGAGATAAACTTCAGATGTACTCCAGAAGAGCATATTTGTGGCTCACAGCGGCCTCTTCCTGTTGTCATTTCAGCAGACATTTGAGAAGGACCACATTTCATGCTGACTCCTCTCCAAGTTACAGAGCGGTAAATCAACACAATCTGTCTCCATTTTAAATCCTCTGCCAGTAATGAGTACAGTTAGAGTAAATCTTATTTGAATGCTCTCATTATTGAGCTCTTCTTTCACTCACTCACAGTGTACTGGAAGAGAAGAGGTGACATCACACAGATGGGGAAATATTACTAAGATTTTTGGCCTCAATTTTGCTGTCTGGGACACATTTGAGGAATTTGATTTGTGTCATCATAGGGTAGATTTGCTGTATAGCTTAAAAATCAATGGAGTTTGCTTTTATAATACAAAAAAAAAATATTTGTATTTAGGTTGATCATGACACTGTAATCTCAGTCTCTATTTTTTTTGTAACCACTACAAAATAGTTTGGTCTTATTGTCCTTTGGTGTGACACCATATTTAAAATGTAAAAACGAAAAAACAAACAAACAAACAAACAAACAACAAACAAACAAACTGTGAAAGAACTGATACAGTTAGTGACCCCTTGTATTTTCTCAAAAATCTGACTTCAAACTACATACATTTATATAAAAATGTAAAAAAAAATTGTGCTTTACATAAAAAACCTATTTGTCAACTACTTAGTGTATTTAAAAAAAAATGTTACGCGGAAACCGAAGTATTAATTTGGGGGTGAGGGGGGTATACTACAAAACTATAGAAAGAAAGAAAGAAAGAAAGAAAGAAAAGAAAGAAAGAAAGAAAGAAAGAAAGAAAGAAAGAAAGAAAGAAAGAAAGGAGAAAACATGATTAGGAAACAATGTACATTTTGAAAGTTAAAATGGTCAGACATTAAGAATGAATTGACCTGTGAAGTGAGTGTTGGCAGTCTGTGTAGTTAGGGACCGAGCACCGAAACGGTGCGTAGGCCCTATTGGAATTGCTCCGTTTATTAAGGACCGAGCACCGGAACGGTGCGTAGGCCCTATTGGATTTCTAATGTTTTTTATTAGGGACCGAGCACCGGAACGGTGCGTAGGCCCTATTGTATTTGCAATGTTTTTTATTATTATTATTATTATTATTATACCGCCCCCTATCGGGGCACTTTTGAGGGTCTAAACATGCCCGAAAACTCATGAAACTTTGCACACACATCAAAGGCGGTGTAAATGACCGGTTGATATGGGCTTCGGAAGTGGGCGTGGCAAAATGACTCGACAGCGCCACCTATAAACATGAAACGGACGAGCCCCCGAACTACGAATCACGCACATGCACGAAAATTGGCACACACCTCAAACATGCCAAACCATACAAAAAAGTCTCTTGGAGCAATATCTCAAACCCAACAGGAAGTCAGATATTTTGACTTCCTGCGGCGAAAAAGTGGCGTTTTTGCCATTTCCAGGCGTTGTATTTGAACGAACTCCTCCTAGGGATTTTATCCGATCAACACCAAAATTGGGTTTTGTCATCTAAAGGCCTTGGCGATGTTAAATTGCGAAGCTTTAGAGTTTTCGGCGATGGGTGTGTCCGTGGCGGCCTCGCAAACTTTGACGATTCGCCATGAAACAGGAAGTTGCTATAACTCAGGCATGCATTATCCGATCTGCCTCAAAATTAACACGTATGATAACCGTCCTGACCTGAACACGTTTACATGCCAATATCCAGTTACAGTTATAGCGCCACCTGGTGGCAACAGGAAGTGATGTGTTTTACAGCATAACAAACTCCTTCCACAAATTTTATCGTATCACCACCAAATTTGGGTGGTGTTATCTGAAAGCACTAGCGATGATATATTGTGAAGATCTAGAGTTTTCACCGATGGGCGTGTCCGTGGCGAACTGACAAACATCAACGCTTCGCCATGGAACAGGAGGTACTTATAACTCATTCACACAATGTCCGATCGGCCTAAAACTTCACATGGTTGATAAAAGTCCTCTCCTGAACACATCTACATGCCAATATCCAGTTACAGTTATAGCGCCACCTGCTGGCAACAGGAAATCCCTTATAACTCAGTCAAACAATGTCCGATCTGCCTGAAAATTCACATGTTTGATAAAAGTCCTCTCCTAAAGACATCTACATGCCAATATTGAGTCACAGTCAAAGCGCCACCTGCTGGCAGAAGGTAGTTTGGCTTATAACTCAACCACACAATGTCCGATCTGCCTGAAACTTCACATGTTTGATAAAAGTCCTCTCCTGAAGCCATCTACATGCCAATATTGAGTCACAGTCATAGCGCCACCTGCTGGCAGAAGGTATTTTGGCATAAATCGGTGATTTTTCTCAGGTTTTTTTATATATCGTCTTAAATTAATATTGTCCGCTGTTCTCTGTCATCCTGAGGCCACCGGGCGGCGGTGAGCCGGGGTGCGAGGTCCCTATCATCGCTGCTTGCAGCTTTAATTAGGGACCGAGCACCGAAACGGTGCGTAGGCCCTATTGGAATTGCTCCGTTTCTTATTATTATTATTCTTCTTCTCCGGAATGAATCGCCTTTTTGGGGGTCTAAACATGCCCGAAAACTCACGAAACTTTGCACACGCCTCAGAAGTGGCGAAAATTTACGTTTATTATAGGTTTCAGAAGTGGGCGTGGCAAAATGACTCAACAGCGCCACCTATAAATTGAAACGGACGAGCCCCCGAGCTACGAATGACGTACACGCACGAAAATTGGCACACACCTCAAACATGCCAAGACCTACAAAAAAGTCTAGACGTGCAAAATCTCAAACCCAACAGGAAGTCGGATATTTTTGATTTCCTGCGGCGAAAAAGTGGCGTTTTGGCTATTTCCAGGCGTTGTATTTGAACGAACTCCTCCTAGGGATTTCATCCGATCAACACCAAAATTGGGTTATGTCATCTAAAGGCCTTGGCGATGTTAAATTGCGAAGCTTTAGAGTTTTCGGCGATGGGCGTGTCCGTGGCGGCCTCGCAAACTTTGACGATTCGCCATGAAACAGGAAGTTGCTATAACTCAGGCATGCATTATCCGATCTGCCTCAAAATTAACACGTATGATAACCGTCCTGACCTGAACACGTTTACATGCCAATATCCAGTTACAGTTATAGCGCCACCTGCTGGCAACAGGAAGTGATGTGTTTTACAGCATAAGAAACTCCTCGCACAAATTTTATCGTATCAGCACCAAATTTGGGTGGTGTTATATGAAAGCTCTAGCGATGATATATTGTGAAGATCTAGAGATTTCGCCGAGGGGCGTGTCCGTGGTGGACTGACAAACATCAACGCTTCGCCATGGAACAGGAAGTACTTATATCTCATTCACACAATGTCCGATCGGCCTGAAACTTCAGATGATTGATAAGAGTCCTCTCCTGAAGACATCTACATGCCCAAATCCAGTTACAGTTATAGCGCCACCTGCTGGCAACAGGAAATCACTTATAACTCAGCCAAACAATGTCCGATCTGCCTGAAAATCAACATGTTCGATACGGGTCCTCTCCTGAAGACATCTACATGCCAATATTGAGTCACAGGCAGAGCGCCACCTGCTGGCAGATGGTAGTTTGGCTTATAACTCAATCACACAATGTCCGATCTGCCTGAAACTTCACATGGTTGATAAAATTCCTCACCTGACAACATCTACATGCCAATATAGAGTCACAGTCATAGCGCCACCTGCTGACCGGAGGAAATTTGGCATAAATCTGTGATTTTTCTCGGGTATTTTTATACATCAGCTTCAATTAATATTGTTCGCTGTTCTCTGTCATCTTGAGGCCACCGGGCGGCGGTGAGCCGGGGTGCGAGGTCCCTATCATCGCTGCTTGCAGCTTTAATTAGGGACCGAGCACCGAAACGGTGCGTAGGCCCTATTGGATTTCTAATGTTTTTTATTATTATTATTATTATTATTATTATTATTTATTATTATTCCGCCCCCTATCGGGGCACTTTTGAGGGTCTAAACATGCTCGAAAACTCATGAAACTTTGCACACACATCAAAGGCGGTGTAAATGACCGGTTGATATCGGCTTCGGAAGTGGGCGTGGCAAAATGGCTCGACAGCGCCACCTATAAACTTGAAACGGACAAGCCCCCGAGCTATGAATCACACACACGCACGAAAATTGGCACACACCTCAAACATGCCAAACCCTACCAAAAAGTCTCTTGGAGCAATATCTCAAACCCAACAGGAAGTCGGATATTTTTGACTTCCTGCGGCGAAAAAGTGGCGATTTTGCCATTTCCAGGCGTTGTATTTGAACGAACTCCTCCTAGGGATTTTATCCGATCAACACCAAAATTGGCATTTGTCATCTAAAGGCCTTGGCGATGTTAAATTGCGAAGCTTTAGAGTTTTCGGCGATGGGCGTGTCCGTGGCGGCCTCGCAAACTTTGACGATTCGCCATGAAACAGGAAGTTGCTATAACTCGGGCATGCATTATCCGATATGCCTCAAAATTAACACGTATGATAACCGTCCTGACCTGAACACGTTTTCATGCCAATATCCACTTACAGTTATAGCGCCACCTGCTGGCAACAGGAAGTGGCGTGTTTTACAGCATAACAAACTCCTCCCACAAATTTTATCGTATCAGCACCAAATTAGGCTGGTGTTATCTGAAAGCTCTAGCAATGATATATTGTGAAGATCTAGAGTTTTCGCCGAGGGGCGTGTCCGTGGCGGACAGACAAACATCAACGCTTCGCCATGGAACAGGAAGTACTTATATCTCATTCACACAATGTCCGATCGGCCTGAAACTTCAGATGATTGATAAGAGTCCTCTCCTGAAGACATCTACATGCCAAAATCCATTTACAGTTATAGCGCCACCTGCTGGCAACAGGAAATCACTTATAACTCAGCCAAACAATGTCCGATCTACCTGAAAATTCACATGTTTGATAAGAGTGCTCTCCTGAAGACATCTACATGCCAATATTGAGTCACAGTCATAGCGCCACCTGCTGGCAGAAGGTATTTTGGCTTATAACTCAACCACACAATGTCCGATCGGCCTGAAACTTCAGATGATTGATAAGAGTACTCTCCCGAAGACCTCTACATGCCAAAATCCAGTTACAGTTATAGCGCCACCTGCTGGCAACAGGAAATCACTTATAACTCAGCCAAACAATGTCCGATCTGCCTGAAACTTCACATGGTTGATAAAACTTCTCTCCTGAAGACATCTTCATGCCAATATTGAGTCTCAGTCATAGCGCCACCTGCTGACAGGAGGAAATTTGGCATAAATCTGTGATTTTTCTCAGGTTTTTTTAATACATCGGCTTAAATTAATATTGTTCGCCGTTTTCTGTCATCTTGAGGCCACCGGGCGGCGGTGACCCGGGGTGCGAGGTCCCTATCATCGCTGCTTGCAGCTTTAATTATTATTATTCTTCTTCTTCTTCTTCTTCTTCTTCTTCTTCTCCGAAATGAATCGGCCTTTAGGCGGTCTAAACATGCCCGAAAACTCACGAAACTTTGCACACGCCTCAGAAGTGGCGAAAATTTACGTTTGTTATGGGTTTCAGAAGTGGGTGGGGCAAAATGACTCGACAGCGCCACCTATGCGCTTGTGACGGACTAGCCCCCGAACTACGAACCACGCACACGCACGAAAATTGGCACACACCTCAAACATGCCAAACCATACAAAAAAGTCTCTTGGAGCAATATCTCAAACCCAACAGGAAGTCGGATATTTTTGACTTCCTGCGGCGAAATAGGGGCGTTTTTGCCATGTTTTTGCCATTTCCAGGCGTTGTATTTGAACGAACTCCTCCTAGGGATTTTATCCGATCAACACCAAAATTGGGTTTTATCATCTAAAGGCCTTGGCGATGTTAAATTGCGAAGCTTTAGAGTTTTCGGCGATGGGCGTGTCCGTGGCGGCCTCGCAAACTTTGACGATTCGCCATGAAACAGGAAGTTGTTATAACTCAGGCGTGCATTATCCGATCTGCCTCAAAATTAACACGTATGATAACCGTCCTGACCTGAACACGTTTACATGCCAATATCCAGTTACAGTTATAGCGCCACCTGCTGGCAACAGGAAGTGATGTGTTTTACAGCATAAAAAAAGTCCTCGCACAAATTTTATCGTATCAGCACCAAATTTAGGTGGTGTTATCTGAAAGCTGTAGCGATGATATATTGTGAAGATCTAGAGCTTTCGCCGAGGGGCGTGTCCGTGGCGAACTGACAAACATCAACGCTTCGCCATGCAACAGGAAGTACTTATAACTCAATCACACAACGTCCGATCTGCTTGAAACTTCACATGGTTGATAAGAGTCCTCTCCTGAAGACATCTACATGCCAATATCCAGTTACAGTTATAGCGCCACCTGCTGGCAACAGGAAATCACTCATAACTCAGCCAAACAATGTCCGATCTGCCTGAAAATTCACATGTTCGATAAGGGTCCTCTCCTGAAGACATCTACATGTCAATATTGAGTAACAGTCATAGCGCCACCTGCTGGCAGAAGGTACTTTGGCTTATAACTCAATCACACAATGTCCAATCTGCCTAAAACTTCACATGGTTGATAAAAGTCCTCTCCTGCACACATCTACATGCTAATACTAAGTCACAGACATAGCGCCACCTGCTGGCAACAGGAAATCACTTATAACTCAGCTAAACAGTGTCCGATCTGCCAGAAAATTCACAAGTTTGATAAGAGTCCTCTCCTGAAGACATCTGCATGCCAATATTGAGTCACAGTTATAGCGCCACCTGCTGACAGAAGGTTGTTTGGCTTATAACTCTACCACACAATGTCCAATCTGCCTGAAACTTTACATGGTTGATAAGAGTCCTCTCCTGAAGACATCTACATGCCAATATCCAGTTACAGTTATAGCGCCACCTGCTGGCAACAGGAAATCACTTATAACTCAGCCAAACAATGTCCGATCTGCCTGAAACGTCACATGCTTGATAAGAGTCCTCTCCTGAAGACATCTACATGCTAATATTGAGTCACAGTCATAGCGCCACCTGCTGGCAGAAGGTACTTTGGCTTATTACTCAATC
>CAIGQS010000574.1:0-21511 GCA_903798195.1 Danio kyathit | reverse complement strand
CGTTTTAAAATGACTCTTGTTTTTTTATTATTGTTATTATATAATATTTTTAAATTAATTTACTCTGCTCTAGGTTTAACTTTTTTTTTTTTTTTTTTTTTTTTTTTATAAGCATTTTGATCAAGCTAATTTGAATGGGTGTGTATTTGCAGAGGTTTGGATCTTGTTAAAGGGGTGGTTCACTACGATATCATATTTTAAACTTTAGTTGATGTGTATTGCATACCTGTCAACATTGGGATGTGAAAATAAGGGATATGCCCACCATAAAGGCTGATTTATACCTCTGCGTCAAGTGATCGCCGTAACCCACGGCGCAAGCCCCGCGCGTAGCCGTGCATTTATACTTCTGCGCGCTGTTTCTGTTTCTCTGCAATACACTTCCAAAACGCTAGCTGGCAGTAGGTGTTTATGTTCCTCTGTGTCGAGTTTCTTCGCTGTTTTTTTTGTTTTTCCTGAAAACTTCCTTAATGTACAAGTGGCTCAAACTCGCTCATTTTGAGGCGGGAACCGTCGGACGAGCAACAACTTTAATCATGAGGTAAACACAAAACAACAGTCTCCATCTGGAGCTCCTTCACGGGACTCCACACTTGTAAACACTCGTTGCATCGGGCGCGCGGCTCTCACCTCCGCCCACACTCGTCAGCGCTACCAAGCCGACCAATCACAGAGCTTGCGCTACGCGTACGCGTTACATTAGGCTTGTTTGAGGTGCGCCTCGCCTTGACTGCATTGTAGACGAGAGCAGGCAGCTGCAGTAAGAGGAGGGCTCAAAAAATACATCAGAAGTCGGACACCTCCCGAATCTCGCTGTTTTGCCACCTGGAAACGTCACCAGTGGTGGAGATCGCGTTCGCGTTTTCTATCGCGGACGAATGACCTCATGAAAAAATACTATGGTGATTTATAGTAAATATTACAGTGCTTTTGAACATGTTTTTCAGTATTAGGTTATGTTTATAGTTGTTGTGATACCAGAGCACCTATAGCATTTAAATAGGCTATTTGTTATAATATGGTTCAAAAACACTATAGTATTCCTATAAATTACTGTAGTATTTTTTAATGTGGGAGTGGATGCAATTGAAATATCACTGTTTTTACAAAAAGATGGTCACAATCACAGAAGATGAACAGCTCATTACTTAAAAAGGTTTATTTAAAATATAAATCTGTATATTCAACAGTGGTAAATGTTAAAAGAATGTCAAAATAAACAGCTTATACAGCAAGAAAGCTTTCAAGAAATCTCATTTGGCTACATTATAAATTAAGTAGCTACAGCAAGATGCTTTTGAGTAACAGGTCATGACAAATGTTTGTTTATTTGTTTCGCTAGGAATGTCCCTAGAATTTGGCATTTTATTGAACAAGTGATCCATTTCTATAGTCATTTCAGACTTTCTATAGAGGGCATTAGAAGGTAAAAAGGGAAATACAACTAAAGACAAAATTATAAGCCTCTTGTGAAGTTTAAAGAAATGGTATTGCATCAAATATGTAAAATGCTGTTTAACAGATTTTGTTTTTAACAGTTTTATAAACTAATTTCTACTAACTCTTTTGTCTAGTGTTTGCCATGATGACAGTATTATATTATATATTTTACATAGTTTTTTTTTTTTTTTGAAAGATACTAGTATTCAGCCTAATGTGCAATTTAAAGAGATAACTATAGATTAATTATGCTAAAGATAAATAAGGAAAGCCATTGGACAACAGTGGTTTGTTCTGCAAACATAAAGAAATTATAAAGGGGCTTATTATATTGACATGTTTATTAGGCTTATATAAACAGCTTTTACTCCAGCCAGACTAAAATAAACAGCCCAAGACTTTCTCCAGAATAAAAACTATAGGCTGTAGGAAATACTGGGAAAATGTTCTTGATCTATTAAACATAACTTTTGACTTCACATACATGTGTGTGTGTTTTGTTTTGTTTACTACACCCCTTTCACTTATGAAACCACACAAAGATGAAGCATATGCATAATGGCAAAACAGTCTGATTACCTCATGTATGCATATATGCATGTTTTGGATTGACTTTCATGGAATAACGTTGCATAAAAATTACAATACAAAACTCACACAAACATACAAAAAAGTGAAAATGACAACAAACAGGACTTTAAACTGAGAGAGAAATAAAATACAGCACATGCACATCCTAATTATTTATATGTAACATTTAGTTATATTAGGTCACATTATATTTTAACAAAGGTGTGTTTTGTTTTTGTTTGCATGTAAATCTAAATAAATAAACATATGTAATGCTCTTTATGACTTTTTTTTAAATTATCAAGGAACATACAAAAAAGGTATACAACAAAGCCAGGATAAACCTTAGTAAATACAAGATAGAGAATAATGTGTAGTTAGTCAGTCTCATCCAATGAGCATTCAGCTGTGTCGTCAGCCAGCCGTTTCCCATGATGCTTTTAGTGGGCGCAGTCTTTGGAGAGCAACTGCTGCCGACTGCTCAATCCGAGGTTTCCGCCTCGCGATCGCGAGAGTTTTTTGGCGCACGTCAGCGTGACATCAGAGCCAGGCGGACGCAACTCGGACACATTTCTAACCGGCATGCATCTTGCGGTGATCACCGGTGATCGATTCTGCGCAGATTTTGGCCACCTCAAACGAGCCTATTTTTTGAGAGGTGCACGTCAACGACGGCGAGGGGCTATGCGTCCACGCGTAAGCTGCGCCGTAGCGTACGCGTGCGATTGACGCAGAAGTATAAATCGGTTTTAATAAGGGATTCCCCTGACGCCCCCTTAAAAAATCTCCAAATTACTAAATATGTAGATTTGGAGCTGTTTCATTGTAAATAAACAGTTAAATGGTCAGTAATATGTTTTATTATTATTATTTACAAAAGAAAAAATAAATGGAATACATTAGCAGCAAATACATTAGCAAACAGTTCAGCTTAGTAAAATTAATAGCTATTTATAATGAAATAAAATCATGCTACCAAATCTCATTAGCTCTTTCTTCACTGTATAACTTACACATTCTGATTAAAGTGCAACAAATGATCTCTTATTTAGATTTCTTTCATTTGATTACAATAAATAACAGGTGTCACTTTAAAAATGCAACCATCTGATGTTATAAAGAAAGCATTCGATTGCTTTCCTAACTTTTTATGCTCATTTAGGATGAAATTAGTTAAAACAAAAAAAAAAACACCAAGATCGACATCTTTAGATATTATTATTAATTATGTGTCTGTTTAAACGAGCAACTAAAACCCAGACTTTCGCTCCATTTCGAATCGCGTGTACAGAATCTGGGAAACTGCATCTATGGGGTATATGTCGAACGTCACGTGACCAAACCGGATCCCTGGGTAGAACACTTCCGCTTAAACATCTTAAACATTCTCGTAGCCAACTTGATACTTTTTCAAACTAAATAAACTACTTCCAACAGGCTTTCTCAAGCCACCATAAAGTTTGTCCTCAAACTTTAACATCTAGTTAATATTTTATAATTATCTATTAAATGCATTGTTAAAAATAATTAAATGGATTTATTTTAAAATGTAAGCATGCATGTGCAAATAATGTATGTATAAAAATGCTGACACAAACAGTTTGGTTTTTAAAAAAAAAAAATACATTGTCTACATATTTAACGCAACATTGTCCATATTTGACCCAACATTGTGTTAAAAGAATCCAGCATTTTTTACAGTGAGTTTTCAGTGTCACTGATTATTTGATGATTTGTTGCTTAAGAAACATTATTAATATTTTATGAAGATTGATTTTATGCATCTGTATAAATTAAAAATATATACATGCATGTGCACATTATACATGTATACACTGCTGGGTTTTTGTAACCTTTAGATTGTGAGCCACAACTTGTAAGTGTTTTTATTTGTTAAAACTGATTAACTACTGGCACAGTTTCTAGTGTAAACTGTATGTTGTAGCGAGGATGTAAACAACGGGAAACGCTGTTTGGCACCGCTAACACTTTAGCTACGAATTCATATTTATCAGTCAAACCAATGTAAACACCCACAATCTTCAGCAGCGCTGCAGTGTCTCTCTATGCGGACGCTTTCCCTGCATTCTACATCTCAAATAACAAACACGCAAAAGATATGAGAACATTTTATATTACTTACACATGCTTATTCCGAATATAAGTGAAAGACACTTGTCAGATTTTATTTTAGAGAGCAGGCATGAGGGTCAGCTGTGTCCTTTCTATGTCCCCTCATTTTTCTGTCTGATTCAGGCTGCCTAGTTCACACTACAGGATTTTAAGCCTGATTTGACCCCGAGCGCATTCATGCAAGACAAGCGAGCGAACACGCCAGTTTCCTCTGTCCGTGGACAAAACTCCTCGCGTCCACTCAAAACACTATCTGGGCTGCTCACGTGCGAATGATCTGCTCTCGCTCCGTCAGATGATGCAGACTCACAATTTGTGCCTTGTGTTTCCTCCTCTTTTCGTGATTTTGCTCTCCAGAGATCCTCCTGTTAAATTGTTATCTCAAGAATGTTGATATGGTTTATATATTGCTACACTATTTACCTACAGGTATTTTCTACAGGTAAATTCGGTAACACTTTATAATAACAGTACATGAATAATGATGTATTAATTTGTAAACTAAACATCACTTTATTATGAATTAATGATGAGTTAAGGTATGCACTAATCATGAACTAACTTGAACTACAACATGAGTTCATGTGTGAATTACGGCTACCTTAATTACTTGTTAGTACATGATTGTTTGATAATTAATGTATCAATTACCACATTAGTTTATGCTTAATTTAACCATCATGAACTCATGAAATGTTAATATATAATTATGTTGTGACTTTACTTGAAGGGGCACATCATCATTAACCCATTCTTAACTACTCATAAATTCCTTATGCACGTCCAACTAGTCAGTTTACACTGAATAACAATAGAAAAGTGTTCTGTCAACATCAGCATGAACAGGAGTTCATGAGTAGTTAAGAATGAGTTAATGATGATGTGCCCCTCCAAGTCATGACATAATCATACATTAACAGCTCATGAGTTCATGTTGGTTACATTTAGCTTAAACTTAAATGTTAACTAATACATTAATTAACAACATGTACTAACAAGTAATTAAGGTAGCCGTTATTCACACATGAACTCATGTGACTCATGTTGTAGTTCAAGTTAGTTCATGATTAGTGCATACCTTAACTCATCATTAATTCATAATAAAGTGATGTTTAGTTTACACATTAATACATCATTATTCATGTACTGTTATTGTAAAGTGTTACCGTAAATTCTATAGTAGTGTTTTTGAGTGTTAGGTATACTGCCTATGTTTTAGGCTAGTGTTATGTACAACTTGTTAATGAATGCTTCAGCATACTGTAGTATTAAGAATAGTGAACTCTGAATAAAATTAACTACAAAGTGTAGATTTACAGTAAAATGTGGTGAATTGTAGTATAATATAGCCTATATTGTAAAAAAAAAAAAAAAACTACAGAACTGGGTCATTTGTTTATATTACACTTGTTGTGTTACCATAGCAACTATAGTTTTACATATAAATATCATACACAGCCAAAAATGTTATGGTTTATTAGATTAAAAATTATAAGTCTATTTTAGCATACTGGTTATTGTTAATAAATAATGCACCAATATAAATCATATCAAAAAGCACAAAAGGAAGAGGAAACACAAGACACAAATTGTGAGTCTGCATATAATCTCACTGAGCGAGTGTACTGAGAGCGCAAGAACATTTGTGCATGAGCAGTGCATATTTGAGAGAACTTGAGAAAATTTGCACGTGAGCAGCGTATATTTGAGAGCTTGTGTAACCCCGCCGGTCCTACACCACCCAACCCGCTCCGAGCTGTTATCGAACCGGCGACCTTCCGCATGGGAGTCGGCCGCTCCAACAAGGAGGCTAAAGACCATGGCCTCTAGCGTCTGTCGCTAGAGCACCTCTAGAGGCCAGAGGAGTGAGGTTTACCTGCACAGCACTTACTAGCTGGCCTCCGTTACACTCACCCCCCTAAACCTCACTCCCATCCGGGTCACGGCACCAATATAACCCCGCCGGTCCTACACCACCCAACCCGCTCCAAGCTGGTATCGAACCGGCGACCTTCCGCATGGGAGTCGGCCGCTCCAACAAGGAGGCTAAAGATCATGGCCTCTAGCGTCTGTCGCTAGAGCACCTCTAGAGGCCAGAGGAGTGAGGTTTACCTGCACAGCACTTACTAGCTGGCCTCCGTTACACTCACCCCCCTAAAGCTCACTCCCATCCGGGTCACGGCACCAATATAACCCCGCCGGTCCTACACCACCCAACCCGCTCCGAGCTGGTATCGAACTGGCGACCTTCCGCAAGGGAGTCGGCCACTCCAACAAGGAGGCTAAAGACCATGGCCTCTAGCGTCTGTCGCTAGAGCACCTCTAGAGGCCAGAGGAGTGAGGTTTACCTGCACAGCACTTACTAGCTGGCCTCCGTTACACTCACCCCCCTAAACCTCACTCCCATCCGGGTCACGGCACCAATGTAACCCCGCCGGTCCTACACCACCCAACCCGCTCCGAGCTGGTATCGAACCGGCGACCTTCCGCATGGGAGTCGGCCGCTCCAACAAGGAGGCTAAAGACCATGGCCTCTAGCGTCTGTCGCTAGAGCACCTCTAGAGGCCAGAGGAGTGAGGGTTACCTGCACAGCACTTACTAGCTGGCCTCCGTTACACTCACCCCCCTAAACCTCACTCCCATCCGGGTCACGGCACCAATGTAACCCCGCCGGTCCTACACCACCCAACCCGCTCCGAGCTGGTATCGAACCGGCGACCTTCCGCATGGGAGTCGGCCGCTCCAACAAGGAGGCTAAAGACCATGGCCTCTAGCGTCTGTCGCTAGAGCACCTCTAGAGGCCAGAGGAGTGAGGTTTACCTGCACAGCACTTACTAGCTGGCCTCCGTTACACTCACCCCCCTAAACCTCACTCCCATCCGGGTCACGGCACCAATGTAACCCCGCCGGTCCTACACCACCCAACCCACTCCGAGCTGGTATCGAACCGGCGACCTTCCGCATGGGAGTCGGCCGCTCCAACAGGGAGGCTAAAGACCATGGCATCTAGCGTCTGTCGCTAGAGCACCTCTAGAGGCCAGAGGAGTGAGGTTTACCTGCACAGCACTTACTAGCTGGCCTCCGTTACACTCGCAAGCAGTTTTGTGCACAAACAGAGGAAATCGGTGCTCGAGCATTATGTTGAGAAAGCCATGTTCATCATGCTCACTTTGTGCAGGACAGTTTTGTGTTGTGAGCCACTTGAATTTAAAGTGAATAACGGCAACAATAAGAAGAGAAAAGAAATCTGCATTATGTCATGGCATTGGAGTTTACATAGAGGCCTGTTGTGTCTAATATGAAGTCAAGCTATTCACAGATATTGCCAGATAACCACTTTACCTCTACCATACTTTTAGCAGATCATTTGTGAATCTGACTCATTCTTTCTTGCATTGTCTTGAGCCTTCACGTTGCCAATTACATACTATATTGTTAGTAGCCTTGATAGGTCACAGTCATTCTGCTACATCATATCGCTTTCTACTGGATGCTCTACTTTCTAAAACAAGCAAATGTACTGCAAAGTTCTATTGTAATGTAAGGGATTACTTTTAAATAACAGTAACAAGTAATCTGTAATGTATTACAGTTTGGAAGTAACTTGCACAAGGTCTTTTGTGCTCAGCAGAAAAAAACCCATTGTTATGAACTCTAACCTTGCTTGGCTCCATACAGCAAGCCAGACCCGTAACAATAAATAATAATAAAAATTAAAATAATTAGAACTCCTCTAAATTAATGAGGAGCCCGGAGTCTCATCTCCCGTTCACAAGGAAAAACAACAACAAAGACGAATGACCAAGGAAATAACGTAAAGTCAAATTTATTTGACGTTTTAAAGTTCAAAAAGGAGACCATAAAAAGCTTGTGGAGGTAAATGCCAAAATAACAAACAAAATTCAGCAACTAACTAAGATTAAACCTCTTACCTGCGCATGAAATTAAACAAATAAAATAACATTCACTTACCTCCCTACTAACCACAAAACATGAGAAAATGTAATGAACCAAAAAGGCACCCTCCTCAGCACACGTGTCTCCGCATAGATCTCGAAGTCAACACTCAGCGTTCAATTTCAACAATTTTGCAGAGTAAAATACAACACAGTTTTTACTTCACAAATCAAACAACAAGCCGGGAGAGAGGAGACTCCCCGAACGACCTTCCAGTCCGGTTTAAATTGACTTCACTAACAAGCTAGCCGGCCTCCACGTGTTGGCACCTGATGCACCGCACCTGTGCGGTAATGAAGAAACCATAGACTGTAAAATATATGGACGTAGTATCCGTGACGTCACCCATAGGTTTATGAAGAACCCAAAAGAAGCCACCAAAAGGCGTGGCCGACCGTCGCCATTTTGTTCGCGCGTCATCGCACCAACCCCGGGCATACCATACAAGGGCAAAGAGGCGGAGCGTGAGCGGAGCTACAGAGGCATGCTGCTTAGATGGTCACGGGCTTTCCTATGGGAGAAACGCTTAATACTTCATCACCTGCGACTCGTTTGTGTTCTGACCACATGTGCTTGGTTGTACACTTGATCAATAAAGTGTTTAGACTTTTAAAAACACTGTTTCATAAGCAACGTCATAAGCGCAATGCTTAGTGGCTCAATGCATTACACATTGAGCCACTAAACATTGTGCTTATGACGTTTTTCAACAGGAGGAAAGTGCGAATTACTTCCAAACACTTCAGATATAGTCTGTGTTAGTAAATGCAAGGCTAATTATGAAGTCCAGGCAGAACACTGTATGACAACGCTTCAGACGACTGTTCTAGAGCCTACAGCTAATCAATCTGTCAGATTCTGGAGTGCATTACAGCTCTAAAGAACATTATAAATGATAAATGATCTTAAAAAAAACAAATACATTCATAGAGATGGTATAATTTCACTCACCAGGCAAATAGAGGCCACGTGAATGGCTTGTGAGCACAATTAAGTGCACACAGCATGCCATATCATCTGATAATTGTAGGAAATAAATCCAAAAGGCAACTGACTGTGTAAAGTCACATAAAACAACACAAAAATACGATGAATATGTCGAGTTCAGCGGCTAATCAGCTGTAATCAGCTGAGGTGAAGTGACGGCGACCAGCGAGACCTAGCTGTCACTCAAGTGGCCACGCCCTTAATTATGCAGACTTAATATAAACAAAACGGATGAGTTATAAAAAAATTCACCCCCCTCACAGTTGTCACGAAGGGTAATATTAGCTATATGAACCAAAATCGTTCTTTGTACCAGGCTGTAAACACCTTTTTTTCTGCTGTAAAGTTGGCCATTCTCACAGTGGGCTCAATAGAAATTTGCTCTATTATGGAGCCAGGACTAGCGGAATTTCGATGAATTGCAGTTTCAGTTACTTCCGTATTGGCTTCCCGAGGGTGTAATGTTGTGTTATCTTGTATAAACGGACTCGGAGACGGTCTGCTGTAACTATTTAGCTGTTTATTCTCCAACACACACACTTGTTCTACATAGGAGAACTCATAACAGTGGTACCATACTCCACCTTGTGGATGGAGTCAACCAAGCACATACATCACATCTCTTCCTTTAAGATATATATATTTTTTTTTTTTCATAACTAACTTAACAATTACTGTATACTTAACAATACAGTTTTTTTTTTTTTTTTTTTTTCATACTAAATTTTCAGTCCAGTCAATCAATACTTTGACTTCCTATTGATAGTAATCAATTTTTTCTGATATTATTTTAATTGAAACAAATCTCCTACTTCCAGCTGAAGGAAAGTAGATATCTCAACTTAACACCTGAACACTGTCTAACTACTCTACAACATAACTAATGAGAGTCACTGCGAATACCGTTTTGGTGGTCTAATCAGCCTGCCAAATTTTGATCTTTGAACTGTTTCCTCACAGCTCACATTTGGTGTCACTATTCCTTTTATTGGCGATGCCACCGGTTTTTGCACTTGTGATGGTGCAAGTATTTTTTCTGTTTCTGTTACTGTGCTGGTCATTGGTTCATAATCGCTCACATCTTCAGACCGTTGAGGTGGAAAGGTCAATTCTCTGGTTTTCAACAAGTGTCGCCGATTTCTCCTGTAGGTGTTTCCATCTTCTGTCTGGATTATGATTGACCTAGGGTTATTATGTTCTCTCACGACGACTGCTGGTTGCCAGTTATCTTTGACTCTTACTCTTACTTTCTCTCCTTCCATCAGTAGTGGTAGCCGTTTTGCTCCTCGGTCAAAGTACCGTTTCTGTTTCAGCTGCCTCTCCTTGATGCTGTGGTGCACATTATCAAACAGCTGTGGCTTTAGTAGCTGTGCTGATGTTGGTAGTCTGGTTCTCAGTCTTCGACCCATGAGCAGTTGGGCAGGGGAAAGTTTCACTCCATCTAAAGGTGAGTTCCTATATTCTAACAAAGCAATATAAGGATCACTTTGGCTCTCTTGTGCTTTTTTCAGTAAGCTCTTTACTGTCTGAATTGCTCGCTCACTTTGTCCATTAGCCTGGGGGTATCCAGGGCTAGATGTGCTATGTACAAACTCCCAACTCTGTGTGAATGTCCTGAACTCAGCACTTGCAAATTGTGGACCGTTGTCAGACACAACTTCATCTGGGATTCCATGTCTTGCAAATATTGATTTGAGGGCTGTTATTACTTGTCGGCTGGTCATCCCAGTGAGTTTAGCAATTTCAGGGTATTTTGAGTAGTAATCCACACACAGCAAATAATCATTTTGCTCATAGTGAAACAGATCTACTCCAACCTTGGCCCAGGCTCTCTCTGGAATGTCATGGCAGATGAGCGGCTCTTTTGTGTTACACCTTCTGAATGTGTTACAAACAGCACACTTTAACACAACCTCTTCAATCTCTTTAGCCATGTTAGGCCAGAACATGATGTCTCTTGCCCTTTCTTTACATTTGACGACTCCAAGATGAGCTTCATGGACTCTCGCCAACATGTCTGATCTCAGGCTGTGTGGAACTACAAGTCGTGTGTTCTTAAAAAGTAGACCATCAACACATGTAAGTTCCTCTCTGAAAGTCCAATATTTTCTGATTTCTGCTGGTACATGTCTTATTTCCGCTGGCCATCCTTCTTGGACCCTTTCTATGACCAACTGCAGTTCTTTATCTGTTGCTGTTTGTGTTCTGAATAGGTTTAGTTTTCCTTCAGTGATCGGTAGTTGAGCTGCAAGCAGATGCACCTGTAGTTCATCCTCCAGGAGTGGTTCAGTTTTCTCTTCCAGATAGGCTCGACTCAGTGTGTCTGCAATATAGAGCTCTTTTCCAGGCTTGTAGCTGACATGCAGATCATATGGTTGAAGGCTCATTAGCATCCTCTGGAGTCTTGGTGGAGCCTTCTGGAGTGATTTCTTAAACACAGTTTCTAACGGTTTGTGGTCTGTTTCCACATGCACTGTTTTTCCATAAACATATTGTTTGAACTTCTCACATCCATACACAATGGCTAAAAGTTCCTTTTCAATCTGCGCGTATCTTCTCTGACAGTCCGTCATTGCTCTGGAGCCATAGGCCACTGGTTGTCCTTCCTGGATTAACACTGCTCCCAGACCTTCAGAGCTCGCATCAACAGATAATGTTACATCCTTTTCCACATCAAAATACTTGAGCACTGGAGCTTTGCTGACAAGCATCTTCAGTTTTTCAAAGCTTTTCTTTTGCTCCGTGTCCCAACGCCAAGCTGTTTCACCCTCCAACAGTTTCCGGAGTGGTGCGCTCACTTCTGAGAGGTTTGGAACGAACTTAGCCAGATACTGTAGCATCCCTAAGAACCTCAGCAGACCTGCTTTGTCCTCTGGCTCAGGCATGTTCTTTATGGCTCTGACTTTTTCCTGGTCTGGTTTCACCCCTTCTGCAGACAGAATGTGGCCAACATATGCGATCTCTGTCCTTCTAATCTTACATTTGTCTTTATTTAATTTCAGGTTAATGCTCCTGATTCTGTCCATCAGCGCTCTCAGTCTCCCATCATGCTGCTTCTCATCTTCACCCCACACCAAAATATCATCCACTATATTCACTACTCCCTCCAGTCCTTCCAATCTCTGTGCAATGCACTTTTGAAATACCTCGGGAGCTGATGACACTCCAAACGGAAGTCGTAAGAATCGATATCGTCCATACGGGGTGTTAAAGGTACATAACTTGGAACTTTCTTCGTCCAGCTGCACCTGCCAGAAACCATGATTGGCATCCAGTATAGAGAAAACCTTTGCATTAGGCATCTCTGCTGTTATCTCTTCAACTGTACGCAGCGGATAATGCTCTCTTTTTATAGCTTTATTAAGATCTTGGGGATCTATGCAGATTCTGAGTTTGTTGGGTTTTACAACTGTGACCATGCTGTTCACCCAGTTTGTAGGGTCAGTCTGCCTTACAATAACTCCAAGATGCTCCATCCTATCCAACTCTGCTTTTATTCTGTCCTTAAGTGCTATCGGCACTTTCCGTGGCGGGTGAATGACTGGAGTGACCTCTGGGTTGAGCTGGATGTGGTGCAGTCCTGGCACACATCCTAGACCAGTAAACACATCTTCATATTCGCTCATTATGTCAGTGTTGTCTTTATCTACATCATACACTCTTCTGATTAATCCTAGCTTTGTGCAGGAGTCTCTTCCAAGGATAGCAGGTGAGTCTTTTTCTATTATTTGAAATTCTAACTCATATTCCTTGTCTTTAAAATCACACTTGAGCTTTGCTTTGCCTTTTGTCTTGAGAATGTGACCAGAGTAAGTAACTAGCTTACATCCTGACTTCATTAATTCATCATTTTTGTTTGCAATTTTTTCTAAGTCTCTCACTGACAGAACATTGCACTCAGCTCCTGTATCAAGCTTCACAGTTAGCACACTGTTGTTAACTTTAAGCTCTGCAGTCCATTTTTCACCATTCTCGTTCATTGTTGAGACTGTATTCAGCTGAATTTTTGCTCCTGCTGGCTCACTTGATCTGATTTCTATACTTCCCATAAACATGACATCAGTTTCCTCTGCTTGATCAATCCCATGCACTTTTCTCTCTGTTTTTCTGGGCTTAAACTGTTGTTTTGGTGATCTGCACATGCGACTGAAGTGATTCTTTAGTTTGCAATGATTGCATATTTTTCCATATGCTGGACACTTCTTTGGTTCATGAATGTAGCCACACCTTTTACATTCACCTTTCTCTTTGTCACTCTCTTTCTGTGTGTCAGCTGCTTTCTTTACTTTGGTAATTTTTATCTTGTGCACTGCCACATCTGCTTCCTCATGCAGGGCTTTCATGTGATTTTGCGTTACTTCACTTGCTCGACAGATGTCCACAGCCTTTGTCAGATCTAAATCTGTCTCCCTGAGCAGCCTAGCTCTCACAGCATCATTTATTATGCCACAGACTATGCGGTCTTTTATCAGCTCATCAGTTAGTTGCGCAAACTCACAGTCCTTCGCTTTGTTCTTCAGGTCCGTTACATAAGCATCAATTGTTTCATTTGGTCCTTGAACGCGAGTAAAGAATACGTGTCTCAGATACGTAATGTTCTTCCTGGGCTCACAGTAGTCTCTAAACATCCCAGATAGCAAAATGACATCATTTCAACCTAAAATCAACGTTTCTTTTGACATCGATTCAACATCGTTTTGCTCATCGGGGTAATGTTGAAACGACGTCAGGCACTCCATTCAAATCTAACCTGAAATCGACACAATTGGTTACTTACCCAACGTCGAATCGATGTTGATATTCAGTCGATCGAAACAACGTTATAGAATCCACACATTTTCAACATGTAATCAACCTAATTGGTTTGTCCACCTGACGTTGAAATGATGTTGATTTATAGTTGATTGGAACAACGTAGAATCCACACATATTCAACATATAATCAACCTAATTAGTTTGTCTATCTAATGTTGAAATGATGTTGATTTATAGTTGATTGGAACAACGTAGAATCCACACATATTCAACATATAATCGACCTAATTAGTTTGTCTATCTAATGTTGAAACGATGTTGATTTTAAGCCGATTGGAACAACATAGAATCCACACATATTCAACATAAAATCTATCTAAATGATTTAACGTTTAAATGAATGCTTAAACAACATTTTCAACATTAAACCAATCCATATGACCTAATCACCATTTTTTTTACAAGAATACATAATATAATTTATTCTGTATATATAACAAAACACACCACAATCTGTCATCATTTTTATTGATACAAACACACAGCTGTGAATATCTGTTAAGAGCATGAATTCATTCAAACCTTCTACACTTAAACAAACAGAGAAAACATTTAAATTACTGACTAAAATAGTCAAAACCATTTACTCAAAAAGTAAAACTGTAGAATATTAAATACATTTGTCTATTTGTGTTCTATTTCAACATGTATTTTTCATTAGAGTAAAAAATGCATTTTATTTCAGATGTGCATAATAACAAAATTAACTATTAGGGTCAAAACACAGATTTAAATCACAATGTTTAAACTGTTTAAAGAACAACATTTATTTAATGAATTTAGAAAGATACAATCACAGAAACTAAAATTCAGATGCAACCATAGAAAAAATATTCTTGCTGGATTAGCAAGGTCAATAAATAAAAACAAATTATTTTAGGTTGTGTGAAACTATCGGGAAGCCATTCGTCTACAGTGCCACCATTTACTAGAATTCCATTTCGGATTTTCCAGAAATACGAAGTATTAGTGACCCAGACACTTGTCTGAGAACAAGCTTCAAATATTACAACAACCAGTAAGAATTGCAAGCTTGTTTATTAATTACAATTATTATTTTTTTTTCTTCAAAATATCATTGTTTAATGACTAAATGCAATAAATAAAATACAGTGCTGCAACCAAAGAATGTAACGTATACTGAATAATCATATGCAATGCACATGATCCTATTATAACGATCACTGCGAACAATAACCTAAGCGTTAGTTTTATATACAAACTGTAAATATAAAAACATTAAAATATTTTAAAGCAATGAAAATCTATATGTAAAAAAACAAAACTACTTTAAACTGCGTCTCGTCAGAGCTGAGCATACATTTTATTTCAGTAAAAAACGGTCCTCTTCATAATATTTCTATTTATTTAAAAAAAAAAAAACTTTCTCAGACTTCAAATATACTGGTCACTAACAGAAACTTCAGTCATGGGTGCTGTTCTTTTGCTCCAGTAATACCTTCAGAGAACATAATAGTCAGTGATCCATACATAGGCAGAGAGATTAGTGTGGTGTAGGCAGAACTGGAATAGACGTCTGTCCAGGCACAGGTTACAGATCTTGATGTCTTCAACTGGAGATTTCAGAGAAACTGCCGTTAAAAAAATTGTAAGAAAAAAAAAACATGTTACTCAGTAGGAAAATCTCACCAGGTACAGTATCTACTATTACAAAGTACAATTCCAAGGTAAATTTTCAGTTCAACCCACAGTATTGGTACCATAAAATTGCCACAATTTTTGACTCCTCCTCACACAGAATATTAAGTTAACATGGTATTTTGTTAGAAATTAAATGATCTTGGATGTCATTTTCTTTCTTGTGAAATTCTAAAAAGCTTAATGATATTAAATATTTTTCAAAATAAATGCGTTTACAAACATTTGTTTAGATACTTGTACAAGTAAACTGCAGTAACCTCAAGAGAAATGTAGACAAAATAAATTTTAATAAACAGGAAAATAAAAAAAATGCACACCAGAACATAGCACTACAATCAGAAAAAAAACAGACAAGCATGGTTTGTGAACAATTGAGGTAAAGTTGGTTTTATATTCGGATATTCAGACATTCTCCTCAATAATATAATGTCAGAAAAGTATTCTTTGCAAATTCTAAATAGGGAAATCATATTAGCAGCAAATGACTATCAAAGTACAACATTGTTTACAGTCAACTAAACAGTGTTTATGTTGTTTTGAAGTCATACTTGCATGCTAATTTCGATCGAATATTCAAAGTAACATGGTAAACAATATAGAGACTTCTAAATGAACGAATGTGCGAATATAAAACCAACTTTACCTCTATAAGCTTTTCCCATTCAATGCTGTGGACCGTCTCTGGCGAAGAGTTCGTCACTAAATGTAGAAAAAAAAATAGAGCCACAAAACAGTAAACTGACAGCGATTCACTTCGCTAGCGTAATAACGTGTTAAAAAAATATCGTTTAACGTTAGCTCGATGATACGTAATGTTATTTGCGAACCGTTTCTCATAACTTAGCCTATACGTTAGCTAGAGCAACATTAACTTACATATGTTTTTTATGCTCATTCCAAATCGATTTGACAGATCATCTTATATTTTACACAGGTTAAAAAGCATTGAAGTCATAAAGTGAAGTTAATCGTGTTGAAATCGAAAATTAAATAACCAAAACAGCTTTTCATTTACCTTAACGTTACCTTTATAGATTAGCTGCAGTAAATAGCCTGGGTACGCACAGGGCGACATTGGCTTACTAAAAAACGTATAGGAAGTGGTAAAGTGTTAATTTACACATCTAAAAAGTTACATTTTGACATAAATTCTTGGGAAAACGACAAATAAAACATGTCAAACGTCGAATACGGCGTGCTTACCTTACAGTTCCGTCCGCTGCCTTCGGTTTGTTAGTTGATTCAAATGATGAGCAGCACCTGCGCCTCACGCTGACTCGCGCAGAAGAACCGACTCCGAGTCCACCAATCAAGTTTCAACATCGAACCAGTGTTATGATTTCGACCAGATGCGTCGGGTAGCCTATATGTTGAAGAGTCAACTTCATTTGGACATCGAACCAATGTTATGATTTCGACCAGATGCGTCGGGTAGCCTATATGTTGAAGAGTCAACTTCATTTCGACATTGAATCAATGTTATGATTTCGACCAGATGCGTCGGGTAGCCTATATGTTGAAGAGTCAACTTCATTTCGACATTGAATCAATGTTTTATTCTCGATGTAATAACCTTCCGACGTACCGACCAAATAAAGAACGTTGATTCAATGTCGAAATTTGATCGACGACTGATACTGACGCTTATAACCAATAATCGACATTGATTCAATGTCGGCTTGCTATCTGGGATGTCTTTCAGCCCATCATATCCATCCACATCTTCATCAAAAACCATCGCATTAAACACCTTTATAGCTTCGTCTCCAGCAACATGAAGGAATGTCGCACATTTTACCTTCTCACTCTTCTCCGCGATGCCCGTCGCGGTCAGATAGAGTTCAAACTTTTGAATCCATGTTCGCCAGTTTTCTGCCAGATTTCCATCGAAGCTCAGACTATTCGGAGGCTTTAACTGCTCCATTTTTTTGACTTCTGACACCATGTAATGTTGTGTTATCTTGTATCATAGATATATACACTAGATATCGCATAGGGACCCTGAGCATGCGTCAATAGCGCCGCCACATTGGTACAGTGCTCCTAGGACAAACGTCATTCAACCGCACTAGTCAAGACAGTGTGACAATGTGAAGATGCTGGACTTTAGCGCTGTGTACGGATGTAGTAACTAGCAAACAAAGAAAACAAAGCACAAAGGCAAAACATTTCATAGGTAAGATTTAGTTTTTTATGTTTTTGTATGTTATGAACTTTTGAGCTTAACAAGTCACGTTATTGATGATAATACAGTCTCTTACTGCAGTGACCATAAGGCAAAGTAGCATCAACTCGCACTAAATTCTAAGCTTATGCTAGTTTTGTTGAATAAAATAAGCAAACAATGTTATGAAATATGACAAGAAGACGCTGCGGTGCCAGAAACTTGTGTTATTGTCAGCTAATTGAACGAGTCGTTCATAACGGAAATCCCTCCATCAGAATGAGAAGTGAAAGCAGGTGAGGGGGTCTGTTTCAGGACACGGATTAGATCAAATTAAACAGGGAAGGAGGATAATGCATTTCCATGCACACAAACACTCGCTTTTGTCAGGAATGCTCATGCGGTCACATACACCAATGTAGAAAAGTGATGTAAAATTATAATATTTCGTAATTTAAAAAAATATTTGCATACTGACCACCGGGGAAAACTACCGATCATAAATATATGTGTATATGTGCATTTCTCTGGCTTTGGATGGCCACAGTCCTCCACTTCACCTTGGTCCTGCATTCATTTCAAAGGAGCGCTACCCTGTACTAAAATGGCGGCTCTATTGACGCATTCCATCTAATAGACAACAGTAGGGTAGGTGACATCTAGTGTATATATCTATGATCTTGTATAAACGGACTCGGAGACGGTCTGCTGTAACTATTTAGCTGTTTATTCTCCAACACACACACTTGTTCTACATAGGAGAACTCATAACAGTGGTACCATACTCCACCTTGTGGATGGAGTCAACCAAGCACATACATCACAGAGGGAGAGCGGGAGGTTGCTGCTTGGAAGAAACCTGCCGGAGACAGAGGCGGAGAAAAGAGAACCACAAACACATGCAACACAAACACACACACACACACACACACACACACACACACACACACACACACACACACACACAAAGAAAACTCACTACTGGGTTATATAAATGTATATTTTATTATTAGTAATATTATTATTATTAAATTAAGGAAATACGTAACACCCATAAAGGTTTGGAGTAACTTGAGGGTGAGTAAATCTTTTATTTTTGGGTGAACTAATACTTTAATGTCAAAGTCACGTATTTAGACGTATAAAAACATATGCAACGTGTCTCTCCACAACTGTAGAAAAATGAAGCCAAGCTTGGACTTGGCCGTAGCCATCTTGTGCTGATGATGTCATGAGCCAGAATTTGTGCAGTTATAATCGTTTCAAAGTCTCACCAAAGCCACAAGGACCCAATACAAAATAAATAAATATAACATGGTCGAAATGTATTGGCTTCACTTTTCAGGTGGAGCACTGGAGCCAAATCGAAACATGTCTACACAGTGAAATCAGTCATGTATTCTTGTTTTGTGTTTATATATTTTATTATCTTTATTTATTTATACCCGCTTTCTCATCAGATTACATAGATTATATATTATTTTGATTATCGTTATATATTTGTTTAAAAATCCGATATCACGATTCTCGTCCTCCCCACCTGTAGGCGTCACTAGCGCAACAATCAAACATGAGGCGCTTGAGAGTGACGCACTTCTGCTTTTTCCGCGGCACACGTGTGTTTACGAACATGCAGCGCTGATAGTGTGTCATGTTGGCACAATTATATGTTAAACTCTTGGATCAGATTTGTTTTTTATAGATACATATCCAAGTAAAAGATATAAACTTTGCACACTATCAACTGTATTATAACCAGCCTGTAGAGTTTATTAGGCGCCTCAGCACAATCGCTTTCAGCCATGGATCTGATCAGAACTATTGATGATGATGAAGATGTCCCAGAAGAGCCGGATTCAGGATCTGATGATGAAGCCGTGAGTACTACTCTTTACATACTGTCAGAAACAACTTAATAGTGTTTTCTTAGACCTGTACCACGATAATACTATGTTTTCTGGCCATAATACTTGTTAAATACCACGTTTTGTACTTCAGTAGCTGTTTGTTTGCATATATACTGTAGTAATACAGTGTTTTAAGCACTATACTTTAATAGTATCACGTTCTATGATGTGCATCTTGCTAAAACGATGCTATTTTGTGATATACCATGGTAATACAGGTGTTTGAGCCTCATGTTATAGTAATACAATGTTTTGGGATGAGTATTGTTGTAATACTTTGGTATCTGGATATATTAGTCAACATACTATGGTAATAAGTCATTTTGAGATCAGTTTATGCTAGAAAACGTGGAATAGCAATATGTAGCAGTGAAATATTATATTATCTTGTGATAATATCACGTTTTGATTCCCGTTTGAGCCTCATGTTAAAGTAATACCATGTTTTGGGATGGATGTAAATGTAATACTATGGTATCTGGATATATTTATCAACATACTAGCGTAATAAGAAGTCATTTTGAGATCAGTTTATGCTGGAAAACGTGGAATAGCATTATGTAGCTATGAAATATTATATTATCTTGCGATGTTGCCACCTTTTGATTCCCGTTTGAGCCTCATGTTATAGTAATACCATGTTTTGGGCTGAGTATAATTGTAATACTATGGGATCCGGATATGGTAATCAATATACTATGGTAATAAGTCATTTTGAGATAAGTTTATGCTCGAAAATGTGAAATATTATATTATCTTGTGATGATACCACCTTTTGATACCCGTTTGAGCCTCATGTTATAGTAATACCATGTTTTGGGGTGAGTATAATTGTAATACTACGGTGTCTGGATATATTAGTCAGCATACTATGGTAATAACAAGTCATTTTGAGATAATGTTATGCTGGAAAACTTGAAATAGCAATATGTCCCTAAGCTGGTTGGCTGGTTTTAGCTGGTCGACCTGCCTGGTTTTAGAGGGGGTTTGGCCATTTCCAGGCTGGTTTCCAGCTATTTCTAGCCTGGTCTTAGCTGGTCAGGCTGGAAAATGACCAACTAAAACGAACTTGACCAGCCTGGTTTATGCTGGACGTAGCTGGTTTTGGCTGGGCTCCAAGCCTGGCTAGGCTGGTCAAGCTGGATTTAGCTGGTCATCTCCCAGCCTGACCAGCTAAGACCAGGCTGGAAATGGCTGGAAACCAGTCTGGAAATGGCCAAAACCCCTCTAAAACCAGGCTGGTCAACCAGCTAAAACCAGCCAACAAGCTTAGGCTGGTTTAAGCTGAATTTTTCAGCAGGGACATAATGCTATTTCACAATTTCCAGCATAACATTATCTCAGAATGACTTGTTATTACCATAGTATGCTGACTAATATATCCAGACACCGTAGTATTACAATTATACTCACCCCAAAACATGGTATTCCTGTAACATGAGGCTCAAACGGGTATCAAAAGATGGTATCACCAGCTAAAGGTGGTATCAAAAGGTGGTTGACCAGCTAAAACCAGCCAACCAGTCTAGGCTGGTTTAAGGTGGATTTTTCAGCAGGGGTAGCATTGAAATACTATATTATATTGTGATGGTACTATGTTTTGATACTCGCATGTCTCTGCATCATGATTGACTAAATTTATTTGATAAAACCATCTTAATACTGGTGTTTAAGCCTCGTTTTATAGTAATACCATGCTTTGGGATGAGTATAATCCTGATACAATATTGAAAGCAGAGTTCAATGCTAAGGATTTTTTTCTACTGGCCCAGTTGGACCAGTGGTTCAGATTTTTACTTGCCCTGCCAATATTTTCACTGGCCCCACCAAAAAAAAGTTAATAGCTATTTCTTAGCCACAAATTAAATTTTTTTTT
>CAIGQS010000573.1:0-21732 GCA_903798195.1 Danio kyathit | reverse complement strand
AGTTCATGTTGTCATGTTGGATTTTTGCTTCTTTTGCTTAATTATTGTTACAAATGAGCTTCACATAAGGTGCACATCATATCAGAAAAGGTACATATAGGCCTGTCACCATATATTTATTATACAGTATACAGGATATATTGCACCAAAATATATTGCTATAAATAATATTATTGTCATTTTAAGAACGAGTTATGCCACTCATTATATAATGCCAGAATGACAAAATAATATCATCACAATTCACTCTTCCAAAGAACACATCATATTTTATTCTTATTTTTTATTTAATTTTTTTTAAATAGGTGTTTATTAAGACCATACATCATAGTATACAATACAACATAGGAAAAATTACAGACATAGTTTTCTTATTTTCTCACTATCCCCTCAAAATAAAATAAAATAAATGTATGAATTATAAACAAACATATCCTCTGAGAGAAAAATAAATAAATAAGTTGAAAATTATTAGGTTATATATATATATATATATATATATATATATATATATATATATATATATATATATATATATATATATATATATATATATATATATATACACACACACACACACACACACACACATAATGATGGTTTGTTCTGTAGACTATTGAAAAAAAATTGCTTAAAGGGGCTAATAATATTGACCTTAAAATGTTTTTTAAAAAATTTAAAACTGCTTTTATTCTAGCCGAAATAAAACGAATTAGACTTTCTCCAGAAGAAAATATTATCAGACATACTGTGAAAATTTCCTTGCCCTGTTAATCATAATTTGGGAAATATTTATAAAAGAAAAAGAAATTCAAAGGGGGCAAATAATTCTGACTTCAACTGTACAATATATATATATATACACACACATACACACACACACATTTTCAAAGCATTTTTTTTTATTCTGCATACAGTCAATAAATGTGGCATGCTTTCAAAACGTTCATATGCATTTTAGTTTAAATGTTTTAACTTCAAAAGAGAAATTCACCATGTTTTTTATTATACTGTACATCTCTGATATCAATTACTTCTAGAATATTCCAATGAAAAAATCAATAATAATAATATATTAAATACATAATAAATGTTTGAAATGACAATATTATGACACATTTAATACTACTATTGCAGATCAGTGAAAATCATCTCCAGTTTTAGATTTATATCACAATATGTCTCTTTAAGGTTTGGTGTAGATTTGGTGTTGAGTTGCTCATTTAATCGTATTAGACTTTCTCCAGAAGAAAAAATATTATCAGACATACTGTGAAAATTTCCTTGCTCTGTTAAACATCATTTTGGAAATATTTAAAAAAGAAAAAAAAAATACAAAGGGGGCGAATAATTAATAAATAATAAATGAGCAAGTTTACAATAAAGGAGTAAATATATATATATTGAAATGTTCACATTAAGAAGTCAATATCTCCTCTTTTCAATTAATTACTGTGTATTAGAACTGATATCAACTGAAAAAGGGGTAAGCATTTGATATAGTCTAAAACAGGGTTCCAGGTTTTGTAAAAGAATTGAGAGATCCTGCAAGTAAACATCTTAATTTCTCAAGTTTTATGTATCTAAACATTTCTCAGATCCACATGTCATGTGATGGAGGAATTACCTGTATCCATTTGATAAACATGGCTTGTCTAGCTAAAAGAGTCGAAAAAGTGATAACCTGGCGAGATGCAACAGTCAAGTCAACTCTCTCTTAAATACCAAAAAGGGCTGTCAAGGGGTTATGGTCTAGATTTATGTTAATAGATTTCATATTTTATTCGTATGAATATTTAATTTAATTATTGTCATTTTAACAGTTAATAATGAGGCATTGGAATCAGAATGTGAACACGCATATCCTAAATAAATAATAATAAATGTGAACACAAAAGTGCAAGTTAAAGAGTAACAGAGGCTGTGATATCTGCTGCCAGATCTATTTTCAGCTGTCAGACACCCACATGAAAATATACTAGTCTTTTATAGTAAATACTACGGTGTTTTAACCCATACTGACACTGACACCTCAACAAACAACGATCAGCTATAGTATTGCTAGAATTGGTTTTTCTGTTTGGGTTATATACACTCACTGGCCACTTTATTGGGTACACCTTACTAGTACCGAACTGCCTTAATCCTTCATGGCAGATATTCAACAAGGTACTGGAAATATTCCTCAGAGATTTTGCTCCATATTGACATGATAGCATCACGCAGTTGCTGCAGATAGGTTAGGTTAGGTTACTTTATTTATACCCGAAGGTAGATTTGGCTTGCAGTCAAGAGTCCTCATCCCACAACAGTGCCACACAAAAAAGCTCACATAGTAACAACAACAAATGAACATTAAGACATAAAACATGAACATAAAAACACCTATAAAGAATAAATAAATAATCATTTCAAGTGTCCACACCTCTGCTTTAGTCTATGCCTTATTTAAATGTCTAATGGCTGCTGGTATAAAACTATTTTTATATTTTTATTTACTGATGGGATATGTAGTTCATAAAGTGGTAGAATTGTAGTCCGGGTGAAGGTGCATGTGTATACCAGCGATCTGCAAGCCTGGATTGCTGGTGATCGTGACAGATCATCAGACAAAATGTTAATACATTTTTAAAGGCGTTATAAGGGGGATTATATATTGCATCAACAAAAATGATTGAGCTCACCTCCATGTGTTGTGTGATAAGTCAATAAATTGATTATTGTGACATGTGTAATAACAGTTTTGTATTGTAGTTAACCTGCAATTGTACAGTATATAGTGTCTTTCCAAAAGAAATCATATTTACATGTAGTAATAATACATGTTTAGTGAAGTGTATTTGTGTATTGAGCGTTTGTTGTCCTTGAAGTTCTCTTAGAGTTGGCATCATCTCTTTACAAGTCTGATCGAGTGGCGCTCCTCAATCTAGAGGAATAAAGAGAACAAAGAGAAGAATTAGAGTAGCTGCTGTTCATAATTTATTTGTACAAGAGTTATTAGTGTCAATGTGAAGGAATGCATTTGAAGAGTTGAATTTAACCACAAGCTACAGTCATGTGAATGCGTTGTGTATATGCTTTACTAACAAGAAGAGTTTTTAATCTAGTTTTAAACTGAGAAAGTGTGTCTGAGCCTCTGAAACTATCATGAAGGCTATTCCAGAGTTTGGGAGCCATATATGAAAACGCTCGACCTCCTTTAGTGGACATTTGTTGTAAAGCATTCCAAATTACACAAAACATTATTGGAACATGCTTGACAAGTTGCCACAATTGATGTAATTTCCTCTTTTTTTCTTCTGCAGTCACCTCTCACAGTCCAGTT
The DNA here is from genome assembly GCA_903798195.1 of Danio kyathit. Classification (NCBI taxonomy): domain Eukaryota; kingdom Metazoa; phylum Chordata; class Actinopteri; order Cypriniformes; family Danionidae; genus Danio; species Danio kyathit. Next base: position 18,407 of record CAIGQS010000573.1, on the reverse strand, counting down.
CTCTGGAGGAGGTGCGCGTTGATGTGGAGAAGTTTGTCCCTCCGGCACCGAGGAAGGTGGAGATGAGACGAGACCCGGTGCTCGGCTTCGGATTTGTGGCGGGCAGCGAGAAACCAGTGGTGGTTCGATCAGTTACTCCAGGTACACAAATAACTAGATAGATCAGCTCCTTTATTGGTATTACTGATGCCAATTATTAATATCTGATTAGTTCATTGTTATGCGTTTAAATCATTATATATAAATCATTAAAATTAATTCATATATATATATATATATATAGTTGAAGTCAGAATTATTCGCCCCCTTTGAATTTTTCTTTTCTTTTTTAAATATTTCCCAAATGATGTTTAACAGAGCAAGGAAATGTTCACAGTATGTCTGATAATATTTTTTCTTCTGGAGAAAGTCTTATTTCTTTTATTTCGGCTAGAATAAAAGCAGTTTTTAATTTTTTAAAAGCCATTTTAAGGTCAATATTATTAGCCCTTTTAAGCTATATTTTTTCAATAGTCTACAGAACAAACCATCATTCTACAATAACTTGCCTAATTACCCTAACCTGCCTAGTTACCCTAATTACCCTAGTTAAGCCTTTAAATGTCACTTTAAGCTGTATAGAAGTGTCTTGAAGAATATCTAGTCTAATATTATTTACTGTCATCATGACAAAGAGAAAATAAATCAGTTATTAGAGATGAGTTATTAAAACTATCATGATCAGAAATGTGTTGAAGAAATCTGCTCTCTGTTAAACAGAAATTGGGAGAGAAAAAAAAAAACAAGGGCTAAAAATTCAGGGGGCTAATAATTCTGACTTCAACTGTATATACGAAGAGTCCAGATGCAAAAACCACTAAACAGCCACTTCCGCCAAAAATGAGCTAATGACACTGAGTGAATGCTTTAGGCACGTAGTACACCATGTTTAACAAATAAAGTTGCTTCTAATCATCTAAATCCCAGGCATCAGCGCATTCAGAAATAGCAGTTTGTTGGCAAAAGCCGCTAAATGCCACTTGCCTTTGACAGCAAAAGCCGCTATGTCTAGAGAACCAATCAGAAGGCACGAATCGAATCATATGTTTTTATTCCGCTTCAGATTTAGATTTAAAAAGATGGAGTTTGATGAACTGGATGAGACTGTCCGACTGTCAGTGAATGGCAAATGAAAACGTCCCGTACCTCAAAACTCTGTGCATTATAAGAAAAAGAAAACACACTGTACAGTCTGAAGAGTAACATGCAAGGTTTTTGCGCAGTGACGCTACTTTGAATGAGTCCGATTTACTATACATTAAACGGCAACTCCATTTCACAAAAGACAGAGTTAAGATGCCGTTCTTCTAATCCACTTGGATGCTATGAGGATAAACAAGAGACGAAAAAGAGACCAAGACTTTGAGTATGATGAGAATAAATGAATGAATGACAGCTTTTAAAATTGTTTATCTTGTAGACCCATCTTGTGTTTTATTTGCTAATGTAAGCTATTTTTAAAAGATAAATATAATGTATAAAACTCTACATTATTTATATTACTTCATATTACCTATACGTCTGATAAGCGTTTATATTAATGGACAGTGCACAGATATTGATGTTTCACAATGCTTTTACACATGTAACAAGCTTACTTTTAAAATGTTTACAATGTCTACATTGCTCTACTTACATTAAATCTAAATCCCAAATATCAGAAATGACAACGGATTGTTCAGATTTAATTAATGTCAGTTTTAATGTTGTTGATTAATGCACTTGACAGATTTCATACATTCATTTTCCTTCTGCTTAGTCCCTGGTTTATCAGGAGTTACCACAGCGGAACCACTTGACAGATTTATGTGTTTTTAACGTCAGGTGGTCTGTGTAATGTGTTTTATGTTTGGTAAAATAATTTCTAATTGCATCTTTAGTAATTATTCAGCTAATTACACTGATACACTGGATTTAGAGGTTTTTGCAAGAAAAGCAGAAGTGGATTTAGCTGATTTTGACGCAAAACCAAATAATTGTCTAAAGTGACATTTATGAAAAAAATGTATTTTATTTACCAGCTAATAACCTTATCATTACATATAAACTAAAACTTCTGAGCCTAATTATAGGAACCTGATAGAAAATGCTCATTTACAAAAATGAGGTCTGATGGATTTAGAGGGTTTTGCATCTGAACATCATGTGTATGTGTGTGTGTGTGTGTGTGTGTGTGTGTGTGTGTGTGTATATATATATATATATATATATATATATATATATATATATATATATATATATATATATATATATATATATATATATATATATATATATATATATAGATATATATATATATATATATATATATATATATATATATATATATATATATATATATATATATACACACACACACACACACACACACACACACACACACATATATACAGTTGAAGTCCAAATTATTCGCCCCCTTTGAATTTATTTTTTTTTTTAAATATTTCCCAAATGATGTTTAACAGAGTAAGAAAATTTTCACAGTATGTCTGATAATATTTTTTCTTCTGGAGAAAGTCTGATTTGTTTTATTTCAGCTAAAATAAAAGCAGTTTTTAATTTCTAATTCTAATAACTGATTTATTTTATCTTTGTCATGATGACAGTAAAATAATATTAGACTAGATATTCTTCAAGACACTTCTATACAGCTTAAAGTGACATTTAAATGCTTAACTGGGTTAATTAGGTTAACTAGGCAGGTTAGGGGAATTAGGCAAGTTATTGTATAATGATGGTTTGTTCTGTAGACTATCGAAAATCATATAGCTTAAAGGGGCTAATAATATTGACCTTAAAATGTTTTTTAGAAAACTAAAAACTGCTTTAATTTTAGCTGAAATAAAACAAATAAGACTTTCTCCAGAAGAAAAAATATTATCAGACATACTGTGACAATTTACTTGCTCTGTTAAACATCATTTGGGAAATATTTAAAAAAGAAAAACAAATTCAAAGGGGGCGAAAAATTTTGACTTCAACTGTGTGTGTGTGTATATATATATATATAATAAATATACACAGCACACACACTAAAGTATAAGTATAAATAGACATTTTCTATACATGTGTTGATCTGTGTATATACATTTTACTCTCTTTTATAAGCTATATCCATTGTTTTTTATCCATTTAATGGTAAGCCATTTTTTTGGACCGGAAATGACACAGGCTTCTCCCAAATGATAATAAGACGATGTACAAGAGGCATCACTGTGGGGAAAAAAATGTATTCACATTTGAACAAAATCTTTGCCAGGGGTATGAATAATTTTGTACACAATAAAAATATGCAGTACAAAATAATAAACTTTTATTTTGTATGCGATTTAGTTGCAATTAATTGTTTAACAGCACTTCTGTTTACATACAAACATGCAGCACACCCAGAGATAAAAAATGAAAATGTTTATTAAAGAGTAGCTCATATGGTATTTTATAACCATCCTAATATTGTGTCGAGTCCATACAACAGATTTAAATGCATCTAAAGTCAGAAAACATTGTAATTTCTTCAGAATATGTGTTTAATTTAGAATCAATCTGGAGTGATTTTGATACGATTTGTTTAAATCAATCCAGAGTTGAATTTCTGTAAGCCCCTCCCCTTTCAATAAGCCAACTCTGCTCTGATTGGTCATCTGGCCAAAGTCTGTTTTGATTGGTCTTTTTGTGTCAGAAACAAACACACATTTCAGAGTGTTTGTATGTCACAAGAGTCGGGATTATGCAAATGAGTTGCTTTGATGTAGATCAGTAGCAGACAACAGATTTGAAAATATAAGGAATCTTTAAGGTGATTCAGAGTCGAGACTTTCTTTTGAGAGAAGATATCTTTTATTTATCATGCACTTTTTTTTTGCAGACTGTTGACATTGAAGGATAGCCATGTTACAAACTGTAAATAAGTGGTTGAAAGCCTGTATGACCTGCTCTTTTAAACTCTGTGGTTGGTTTAATTCTTGGAAGAACAGAGCAGGGCCCGAGTTTACCATCTGTGGTTGTTATTGTGCCAGTTTGGACGGCATTATCAGATTGCTAATGATCTGAAATGGATTTGCATATCATCTAACTCGGCTGGTACATTTAGCTCAGGAACATGTAATGTATGAATATTTAAATTTTATTCAAATGAAGGGGACTAATAACTAGATTGCGTAAGTCTTTAAATGAACACGCCACTTTTATTGAAAATAGGCTCAAATAGACTCTCTCTCTTTGTGTGTATGTGTGTCGTTGCATGTGTGTCTGCGTCTGCATCTGTGTGTGTGTATATGTGTGTCTGCATCTCTCTCTGTGTCTGTGTGTTTATCTGTGTGCGTGCGTGTATGTGTGATAAATGTGCAGGAGGGCCTTCAGAAGGAAAGCTGATCCCAGGAGATGAAATCGTGATGATAAATGAGGAACCCGTGAGTTCGGCTCCAAGGGAACGAGTGATCGACCTGGTCAGGTAATCCACTCCATCACTCTACCACTCCAAAAAATACTTAAAAGAAATGAGAAATCAATGTGTAAAATTAAAACTAATTTAAAAGCAAAAACAATTAAATAAAACCAAAAGTAGAAGTGGAAAAAAGTGCCTAGAGGATAACCTGAACATTTGAACAAAGCCAGAACATAGACTGAACATGGCCAGAACATACCCTGAACATAGCCTGAAACATTACCTGAACATAACCTAAACATAGCCAGAACATAACCTTAACATAGCCTGAACATGACCAGACATAACCTGAACATTGCATAAACACAGCCCGAACATTGCCCGAACATTGCCTGAATGGTAACTGAATATTAACTTTACATTATCTAAACATAACCAGAACATTAACTGAACTTACCCAGAACATATCCTTAACATAGCCTGAACATACCCAGAATGGTAACTGAATATTAGCAGAACATTACATAAACATAATCAGAATATTAATTGTACATAGCCTGTACATAACCAGAATGGTAACTGAATATTAGCCGAACATAACCAGAACATAGCCTGAACATAACCAGTATTGAAACTGAATATTAGTCAAACATTACTTGAACATAACCAGAACATAGCCTGAACATAACCAGAATGGTAACTGAATATTACCTTAACATTATCTGAACATAACCAGAACATTAACGAAAAAGAGCCAGAACATATCTTTACATAGCCTGAACATAACCAGAACATTGCCTGAACATAGCCTGAATAGTAACTGAATATTACCTTAACATTATCTAAACATTAACTGAACTTAGCCAGAACATATCCTTAACATAGCATGAACATAACCAGAATGGTGACTGAATATTAGCCGAACATTACCTGAATGTACCCAGAACATTAATTGAACATTACCTGAACATAACCTAAACATAGCCAGAACATAACCTAAACATAGCCTGAACATGGCCAGACATAACCTGAACATTGCCTAAACACAGCCCGAACATTGCCCGAACATTGCCCGAACATTGCCTGAATGGTAACTGAATATTACCTTAACATTATCTAAACATAACCAGAACATTAACTGAACTTACCCAGAACATATCCTTAACCTAGCCTGAACATACCCAGAATGGTAACTGAATATTAGCAGAACATTACCTAAACATAATCAGAATATTAATTGTACATAGCCTGTACATAACCAGAATGGTAACTGAATATTAGCTGAACATAACCAGAACATAGCCTGAACATATCCAGTATTGAAACTGAATATTAGTCAAACATTACTTGAACATAACCAGAACATAGCCTGAACATAACCAGAACGGTAACTGAATATTACCTTAACATTATCTGAACATAACCAGAACATTAACGAAAAATAGCCAGAACATATCCTTTACATAGCCTGAACATAACCAGAACATTGCCTGAACATAGCCTGAATAGTAACTGAATATTACCTCAACATTATCTAAACATTAACTGAACTTAGCCAGAACATATCCTTAACATAGCATGAACATAACCAGAATGGTGACTGAATATTAGCCGAACATTACCTGAATGTACCCAGAACAGTAATTGAACATAGCCTGAACATAACCAGAATGGTGGCTGAGTATTAGCCGAACATTACCTGAACATAACCAGAACATTAACGGAACATAGCCAGAACATACCCTTAACATAGCCTGAACATAACCAGAGTGGTGACTGAATATTAGCTGAACATTACCTGAACATAACCAGAACATTAACTGAACATAGCCAGAACCATAATCTGAACATAACATTCTCAGGAGCAGGTTAGCCTTGCAGTGTAAGCTACTATAGCAACAAAGCATAATTAAATCCAAATTCCTCCATATGGTACCTAAAACCAAGGATTGGTGCATTAACTAAACTGGAACTTAACTGGCTTACTAGCTAATCTGGCTTCAAGGTACTGGCCCCAGGAGTGTGTTGCACTTTCCGATGATCATTATTTTTATTTTGCAGGAGTTGTAAGGAGTCCATCATCCTGACGGTGGTGCAGCCGTATCCTGTAAGTGCTTTTTTTCATCAGAAATATTGTGAAGCAGAGAATTGTGATGCTCGACATTCACTGCACTAATTAACACTTAACACTGTTTCACTGTGAGTTTGTCAGTATTTTGGCTAATTTGATCAGGCATTGATCTACTAACTATTCTGCAGTATCCATATTTAAAAATATTCTGAAGATCTCCAAAGATTTTGCTTCAAACTCAGTGCAGAAAATGTCATTTTAGTATCTAATTTGCTCTTCTTTTAATAATGTGAAAGACATTTTATTTTTATATTTTCTTATAATATTTATTATTTAAAACTATGTACAATTACAAAGAAGTAAACACCGACAGGCTTTGTTTGTGGTGCTTTTACCAACAAACATTAAATACTTTATTGTTTACCTGAATGCTTACTCTTTAATATAGTGCATCTGGAAAGTATTGATAGCGCTTCACTTTTTCCACATTTGTTTATGTTACAGCCTTATTCCAAAATGGATTAAATTCATTTATTCCTCAACATTCTGCACACAATCCCCCATAATGACAATGTGAAGAAAGAGTTTTTGAAATTGTTGCAAATTTATTAAAAATAAAAAAGCTGATAAATCACATGTACATCAGTATTCACAGCCTTTGCTCAATACTTTGTTGATGCACCTTTGGCAGCGATTACAGCCTAAAGTCTTTCTGAATATGATGCCACAAGCTCGGCACACCTGTCTTTGGGAATTTTTGCTCGTTCCTCTTTGCAGTACCTCTCAAGCTCTATCAGGTTGGATGGGAAGTGACGATGTACAGCCATTTTCAGATCGCTCCAGAGATGTTCAATAGGATTTAGGTCTGGGCTCTGGCTGGGCCACTCAATGACATTCACCGAGTTGTTGTGAAGCCACTCCATTGATATTTTGGCAGTGTGCTTTGGGTCATTGTCCTGCTGGAAGATGAAGTGTCGCCCCAGTCTGAGGTCAAGAGCACTCTGAAGCAGGTCTTCATTCAGGATGTCTCTGTACATTGCTGCATTCATCTTTCCCTCTATCCTGACTAGTCCTCCAGTTCCTGCTGCTGAAAAACATCCCCACAGCATAGAGTTCAATTTGAGTCTCATCAGACCAGAGAGTTTAGTTTCTTATGGTTTGAGAGTCCTTCAGATGCCTTTTGGCTAATTCCAGGCGAGGAGTGGCTTCCGTCTGGCCACTCTACCATACAGGCCTGATTGGTGGTTTGCTGCACAGATAGTTGTCCTTCTGTAAGGTTCTCCTCTCTCCACAGAAGAACGCTGGAGCTCAGACAGAGTGACCATCGTGTTATTGATCACCTCCCTGGCTAAGACCCTTCTCCCCCGATCACTCAGCTTAGATGGCCGGCCAGCTCTAGGAAGAGCCCTGGTGGTTCCAAACATCTTCCACTTATGGATGATGGAGGCCACTGTGCTCATTGGAACTTTCAGAGCATCAGAAATGTTTCTGTAACCTTCCCCAGCCTTGTGCCTCGAGACAATCCTGTCTCGGAGGTCTACAGACAATTCCTTTGTCTTCATGCTTGGTTTGTGCTTTGACATGCACTGTCAACCCTGGGCCCAGGCACGTGCACACATAGGGCTCAACCTGTGCAGTGTACATGCCCCTTTGAGTCTGGGATATAAAGTGCCCTTCCAAAATGAATGTAAGTGCCCCCCCCACCCCCGCTCTTCAGTTCGCGAGCTGTACTACAATCAAACCCCCCCCCACCCCCCCACTCTTCAGTTCGCGATCATCTACTCTGCACATGCCCTTTGGAAAGCCTCTGCACGGGCCTGCCTGGGCCCTTATATAGACAGGTGTATGCCTTTTCAAATCATCTCCAATCAGCTGAATTGACCACAGGTGAACTCCAATGAAGCTGCTGAAACATCTCAAGAATGATCAGTGGAGACAGAATATACCTGAACTCAATTTAGAGCTTCACGCCAAAGGCTGTGAATACTGATGTACATGTGATTCTTCAGGTTTTTTATTTTGAATAATTGCAACAATTTCACAAACTCTTTTTTCACATTGTCATTATGGGGGATTGTGTGTAGAATGTTGAGGAAATAAATGATTTTAATCAATTTTGGAATAAGGCTGGAACAAACATATGTGGAAAAAGTGAAGCGCTATCAATACTTTCCAGATGCACTGTATGTGTATATATATATTTTTTTTTTTTCTTATTTGACTTATATTTTTAAATATTAATAAAAGGTTTGTGTGTATAGTTTTTATCTAATAATTTATTTTATTTAACTACCTAAATTAAAAATTATTGTTTGTTTATTTGATATCTTGAGCTAGTTTTTGTATTTATATCTTCTGTTTTCACTTTATTTTTTTACTATGGTTATTTTTTTAAGTACTTTTAATATTATAAAATATATTAAAATATTTTTTTCAAATTATTATTATTTTATTTATTTTTTTAAGATTTATTTTTGATCCTTTTTTTGGCTTTTATTAGATGGGACAGTGATTAAACAGGAAGCGAAGTGGGTGAGAGAGAGCAGGGTAGAGTTGGGAAATGTCCTCTGGCCGGGAATCGAACTCAGCACACCCTGAAGTGCTACCGCACCATATGTCAGTGTGTTAACTAGGCTATTGCGCCGACATTTCGAATGAATTTTAACTCAATGTTAGTTTTAGCTATAGCTGAAAAAAAGTTTGATAAACTAATATAGAGTGGGGGAAATGAGTCTTGAACACGTCACCAGGTGCTGCTGACTTGACCATTTTCACCAGATGTTGGTAACAACCAAAGAAATCCATATGTGCAAAGAAAACAAGCCTAACTAGTTAAGAAATGAAGTTCTGTGTAATAAAATGAAATGGCATAGTAAAAAAGTATTGAACACATGAAGAAAGGGAGGTATTTCAGCAGCGAAAGCAGCAGAAATCTCTCAGTAGTTCTTCAGCAACCTTCTGCCCTTCCTCAGTGTAAATGAATATCAGCTGCTTCAGTCCAACATCTACATTAGCAGGAGGATGAAGATCAAACCAAGGTGGACATTTCAGCAAGACAATGATCCAAAACACAGCCAAGGAGACTCTCAGATGCTTTCAGAGAAAGACAATCAAGTTGTAGAATGGCCCAGCCAATCCCCTGAGACCAATCCAATAGAGAATACAAAATAAAGCTTAGATTTGATAGACGAGACCCACAGAAGCATCAAGTTCAATTCAATTCATCTTTATTTGTATAGCGCTTATACAATGTAGATTGTGTCAAAGCAGCTTAACATGGAAGATTATAGTGAATTGAAACAGTGTCAGTCCAGTTTTCAGAGATTAAGTTCAGTTCAGTTTAGCTCAGTTCAGTGTGGATTAATAATCACTACTGAGAGTCCAAACACTGAAGAGCAAATCCATCGATGCGCAGCTCTACAGATCCCGAACCATGCAAGCCAGTGGCGACAGCGGCGAGGAAAAAACTTCACCAATTGGCGAAAGTGAAGATTAAAAAATAAAAAAAAAATAAAAAAAAGGAAGCTGGACCTCAGCGAAGACTCGTCTGTCCTTGGAGCATCACAGGAGTCAGTCTCATGCTCTCACTCCACGATGACCACCACAGCAGCTGCTCAGGATACGGCCTGGTCCAGAAAACCTTGGGATCATCTCGTCACTGGTCCGGATCGCGTCAGTGGCACTGCATAGTCTGAGGGCCTCGAGATGAGTACCCCCAGGTGGAAATACAGAATAAGGAGAATAATTAACGCAGCTGCTGTTCATAGTGTATATAAACGAGAACCAAATTCATGTGTGGGGCACATCATGCATCATACCGCTATGTACTGCACTGAGGGTATGCTTTACTAAAAAGATAGGTCTTTAATCTAGATTTTGACAGTCTGTGAGAAACTCACACCTGAGCAATGCATGTCACTTCATTTTCCATATGAGAGGCGTCTTTAAGCTGCCATCACCAAAAAAGCCTTTTATATGAAGTATTAAATACATTTCAGTAGTTCAGCACTTTCTCCTTTTGACATATATACACTTAACAATTTTTTTTAGATTTTTTCTAATTTTGTTTTATTTGTACTGTTTGGGTTTTTACTAAAATCTGGTTCAATTCCATGTTAACAGCTCCTTTAGAGATATTATTCCCAGAAAAAAAAAAAAACATGACAATGTGTTCAACTTTTTGAATATATCACTTTTCTATATTTTTTTTCTTTGTTTTAGTTAATGTTTTTGGTGAATTTGTTGCATGTTCATTCATTTTTAGTTCTTGTTTTATTTTTGTGCTTTAGGGGCCTATTTTAACAATCTAGGCACAAAGTCCAAAGTGCAGGGCGCAAAAGCATTAAGGGTGTGTCAGAATCCACTTTTGCTATTTTAAGGACGCCGCGGCGCATGGTCTAACAGGGTTGAGCTTATTCTCTTAATGAGTTATAGGTGTGTTTGGAGAATAAAACAATCAGAGTCTCATCTTCCATTCCCTTTAAGAGTCATGGCGGACTTTGTAAGTGGAAAAACTGAACGCTTCACTAGTGAGAAAACAGAGCATCTACAGCACGAGAATGAGAGAATGAGCCTCCTCATTCTTTACTTTCACTTTCACTCTCTTCCGTGGATAAGGAAACATGTTGTACGCACAGACATCCATTAGCCTATATAATTAATTTCATTTGTTAAGCGCAAAGATTTTTGTCAAAACTATTTCTAAATTGAGTTCTAATTTTCAGCAAAGGAATAAATGAACAGTAATAACGAAGTGTGGTCAAACAACTGAGTTATATCCAAACACACATGCTATGCCCCATATGGTCTAAATCCTGACAGGTGGGCAAATCTAAGCTTGTTTTTAATAAAACAAATATAAATCTGCATATAATAAATAATACTGCTAATAATAATAACATTATACAAAAGCAAATTGTCATGAATAAACTGAAAAAGCCCCCCGAGATGAAGAAGGCATGAAGACAGTGGTGTTTATACTTATGTAGGCTAGAAAATAAAAATGTTTGTAATATTTTAATCCTTTAATTCTTTTTTATTTGTAAAGATATTTGCATATTGCTCTACATCCTGTGTGTATTAAGCAATGTTTAAGCGAGGCGCACAACTAACGTGCTCTGCGCTGGACTTTAGACCTCCTCTTAGCTGGTCTATTAAACAGTCTATTCTAGTTTCTCAAAATAGCAACGTGCCAGCAATGCGCCTCAACACACCTCCTTTATTAGACCAGAACGCCTATGGCAAATGCATATTAGTGCAAATGCATTTGCTATTTAAACAACGTGGTGCAAACGTCAAAATGACTCTTGCGTCGAGCTGAAACTAGCAAACAACAATTGCGTCGCGCCTTGCGCCACATTGCGCCGGGTGTATGATAGGGCCCTTAATGTTGAACTAAAATAATGCTTAAGTAAACTATAGTTTTGGCGGTGTGGTGGCGCAATGGGTAGCGCTGTAACCTCACAGCAAGAAGGTCACTGGCTCAACCCTCGGCTGGGTCAGTTGGCGTTTCTGTGTGGAGTTTGCATGTGATATAGGGGAATAGGATAGGCTAAAATTGACCGCAATGTTCACATGTGTGAATGTGTGTATGGGTGTTGCCAGTGATGGGTTGCAGCTGGAAGGGCATCCGCTGTGTAAAACATATGCTGTATAAGTTGGCGGTTCATTCCGCTGTGGCAACCCCTGATTAATAAAGGGACTAAGCTGAAAATGAATGAATGAATGAACTATAGTTCATTCAATTACTTTTTTTTTTATTATGGTTTTGTTTAGATTTTGTTAAAGGGAATAACCCTGCTGCAGTTTGCATGTAGATCTGCTTATTAGACTCTGCCTAAGCTTTTGTGCAGAAGATAATAACCTAATAAAACTGATTTTTCAGTAATATTTCTGCTTTTGTTCCCACCAGTCTCCCAAATCTGCCTTCATCAGTGCAGCTAAAAAGGCCAAGTTGAAATCCAATCCGGTCAAAGTGCGCTTTGCTGAAGAAGTCATTATTAATGGACAAGTGCCGGTAAGTGAAAAATGACACGTTTTGCTTGGAAAGTGTGTCATGCAGCACACATTTTTCATTTCATTTTTACAGTTATTAACTATTACTTATGAACCGCAAACAGCTGCTGATTACAATTTACTCAACAAAATCTGTAATCTGTAATATAATCAGATAGATTACACATTTATGGTAATGTAATCTGACTACTTTTGGATTACATTTAGATATTTTTTGTGCTAACTCTTATTTGACATCACATACAGTTGAAATCTGAATTATTATCAGAATTTTACTGCAGCGTCAACTAGGCATGGGTCGGTATAAGATTCTGTCGGTATGATAACCTTGGATAAAAATATCACGGTTTCACGGTATCACAGTATTGTGCTCACTGCTCTAAAATGTATTCTTGTAATTCTTGTATTTTTCTTGTAGTACGTCTGGGTAAAAAAAACAAAAACTTTTCCCCCTTTGAACACAAAATATTTTTATTTTTTGAAACATTTATAATATTTTGGAGCAGTAAACATGTTCTTGGAGCACAAATCATTGACTTCTGCTGTCTTCATTTGTTTCAAAAACACAGATTTCTTTACAATTTAAAATGGCATGTTTGGATATTTTTTTGCTGGACATACCGTCGTCCTAAAAAAACAAAAAAAATGTGAATAAAAATAATCTTATTCATACCTTGGGATAGGTATAGTAGAAAAGTTTGGCGGTTATAAAACCTTGACTTTTCCAAACCGCGATATACCATGAAAGCGGTTATCGTCCCATGCCTAGCGTCAACTATTTTATCGAAATAAACACTTAAAAAGCCAAATAATGAAAACATCAAACACTACCGTATGAGAACGTGTGTACGTATGTTGACGAAGACCTTCCATCGTGTAAATATGTAATCATGTAATCCATAAAAAGTAGCTAATCTGATACGAGTATTTAAAAAAATTAGTTTACACTAATTACTAGTACATGATTTTTTAAAATCTGATTACGTAATCCAAGTTACATATAATTCAATGCAGTAAAGACACTAAGTCTGTAGAGCATTTTGTATTTGAATATGTAATATGCTGTTGTAGGTGTCACGGTGGCGCAGTGGTTAGCACTGTGGCCTCACAGCAAGAAGGTTGCTGGTTTGAGCCCTGGCTGGGCCAGTTGTCATTTCTGTGTGGAGTTTGCATGTTCTCCCCATGTTCGTGTGGGCTTCCTCCGGGTGCTCTGGTTTCCCCCCCCTGTCCAAACACATGCACTATAGGTGAATTGAATAAGCGAAATTGTCCGTAGTGTGTGTGTGAATGTGAGAGTGTATGGATGTTTCCCAGTGATGGGTTGCAGGTGGAAGGGCATCCGCTGCGTAAAACATATGCTGGATAAGTTGGCAGCTGGTTCCGCTGTGGCGACCCCTGATTAATAAAGAGACTAAGCCGAAAATAAAATGAATGAATGAATGAATACGTTGTTGTTGTTGTTTTTGTTAATATTTTGAATTAATTTGATATATTTTTTTCATTTTTCAAATAGTAATTTTTTGAAATGTCAGTATAGTTTTTGTTTACTTGTTTAGTTATTCTTGTTCAGTTTTACTTTAAAAGACCCAAATTCACAACATGCTAAGATAAAAATGAGTTAAAATTTTGCCCTTATCTTGACCTATAGTTTTTTATTTATTTATATAATTTATGATTTCACCTTAATTTTAGCTGTTATTTATAGCTACTATTTATTTATTTTATAATTTTAAGAAGGTTTTTACATACTTTTCATATTGATTACATAATCCAGATTGTATATAACTCAAACTTAATACAGAAAAATAACACTAATAATAAGACTAATAAGTCTGCAGACCAGTTTACATTTTTGTTTAGTTTTTATTTATTTGTTTTAGTCAGTATTATTAGTATTACAATTAGTATTAGTATTACTTTTTTATTTTTAGAACTTGTGTATAGGGCGGCGCGGTGGTGCAGTGGGTAGCACTGTCGCCTCACGGCAAGAAGGTCGCTGGTTTGAGCCTAGGCTGGGTCAGTTGGTGCTTCTGTGTGGAGTTTGCATGTTCTCCCATGTTGGTGTGGGTTTCCTCTGGGTGCTCCGGTTTCCCCCACAAATCCAAAGACATGCGCTATTGGGGAATTGATTATCTTAATTGGCCGTGTGTGTGTGTGTGTGTGTGTGTGTGTGTGTGTGTGTGTGTGTGTGTGAGAGAGAATAAGTGTGTATGGGTGTTTCCCAGTAATGGGTTGCAGCTGGAAGGGCATCTTCTGTGTTAAACATATGTTGGATAAGTTGGCGGTTCATTCCGCTGTGGTTACCCCAGATTAATAAAGGGACTAAGCCGAAAAAGAATGAGTGAATTTATGTATAATTTATGTTTTCACCTTAACTTCAGCTAATATTTATTTATTTATTTATAGTTTTTAGAATGTTTTTAAAAGTAGTTTACTCTAATAACAAGTAATCTGATTTTTGTAATCTGATTACATGATCCAGATTAAATATAACTCAAATTTAATGCAGAATAATAAGATATTAATATTAAGACTAATAAGTCTACAGACCAGTTTTAATTTTTGTTTAGTTTTTATTTATTTGTTTTAGTCATTCTTCTTTAGTTTTATTTTAAAATACTCTAAAACTTAAAATAAAAGAGTTTAGTAGGTATATGATTTTTGTAATCTGATCACGTAAACCAGATTACAAAAGGCCAGGTTTCTCTCGACGTTTTTTAATTCTTCACTTTCGCCAATTGGTGAAGTTGCCACTGGCTTGCTTGGTTTGGGACTTGTGGAGCTGCGCGTTGATGGATTTGCTCTTCAGTGTTTGGACTCTCAGCAGTGAAAATTAAACCACACTGAACTGAACTGAACTTCACCTCTGAAAACTGGACTGTAATTTACTATAATCTTCCATGTGAAGCTGCTTTGACACAATCTACAATGTAAAAGCGCCATACAGTAGAAATATGAATTTTAAAAGATGAGTTGAATTGAATTACATATAACTCAAACTCAATGCAGAAAACACCAATAACTTAAATAAATGAAATTGTGTTGATATCTTGAGATAGTTTTGTTTTAATATATTAATATTTTCAATTTAGTTTTAGCTATTTTTTCAGATCATTCATATTTGATTATTATTATTTATTTTATTTTATTTTTTTGTTATTTATTTTATATATTTATTTTAAATGTAGTTTGCTCTAATTACAAGTAATCTGATATTTGTAATCTGATTACATAATCCAGATTATAAATAACTGAGTGCATATAACCTAATGCAGAAAAATGCAATTAATATTCGTTCATTTTCCTTTGGCTTAGTCTCTATTCAGAGGTTGCCACAGCGGAATGAACCGCCAACTATTCCAGCATATGTTTTACACAGCGGATGCCCTTCCAGTACTGGGAAACACCCATACACACTCATTCCCACACACACACTCATACACTACGCCCAATTTAGTTCATCAGTTCCCCTATTGCGCATGTGTTTGGACTGTGGGGGAAAACCGGAGCACCCCGAGGAAACCAACGCCAACACGGGGAGAACATGCAAACTCCACACAGAAACGCCAACTGACCCAGCCGAGACTCGAACCAGCGACCTTCTTGCTGTAAAGTCACAGTGCTTACCACTGAGCCACCGTGCCTCCACGATTAATATTAAGACTAATAAGTCTGCAGACCAGTTTTAATTTTTAGTTTTTATTTACTTGTTTGTCATTCTTGTTTTGTTTTTTTTTTACTTAAAAAATACCAAAAAAATTGACAAAATGCTAAAATAAAAAAGGTTAAATTTAATAGGTTTTTATTTTTATTTGTTTTAGTTTTTACTTTAATTTTAGCCATAATTTTTATTGATAATTACATTTTTTTTAAAGCAGTTTAATTACAAGTAATCTGATTTTTGTTATCTGATTACGTAATCCAGATTACCCATAATCCAGCTCTGTTTACAACTCATCTGAACTTCATAATGTGACGTTTCTGGGAGATTCAGAGAGGAAAAGAGTGTTGGGTTTTGATTATAATCATCTGAGATTGATTGGATTGTGAAAAGTGGACGTTTTGTGCTGTAAGCGGATTGACGTCGGAAAGTGATTTCACATTATTGCATTGTGATGAAGATTACAAAAAGACACGTTACGTAAATGAGAGTGTTTGTTTATTCATCTTTCTCCATTAGTGGCACAGTGAGATGTTAATGAATGTGAATATGCAAATCTGTGACTCAGTGATGGATTATTCAGCAGATATTGGAAACTGGAAGGTTTATAACTGTATTGGGTTTTCTTCTTGTGGTTTAATTGATCTAAGATGCTAAAAATATATACAACTTTCTCAAAGGTCTTGACGTGTGTATATTTTAAAATGATACTGCCTCAATGACAGCCTTTATTTCTGAGAGTGTACGTTCATTACAGTTACTACACTGTTAATGTTAGTTAAAAAATACAAATACATTGTATTAGTTATTAACTCCATCAGAAAATGTATATATGATAACTGGATGATGATGTTGATTTGCAGGAGTCGGTAAAGGATAATTCTCTGCTCTTCATGCCAAACGTGTTGAAGGTTTATCTGGAAAATGGACAAACCAAATCCTTCAAGTTTGACTGCAACACCTCCATTAAGGTACGCTAGCACTGCGGATATTTACAGTCATGTGAAAAAGTTTGGACACCCTATTAAATTCCAATTTTTCCAAATCTGGACATGACAATCGGGACATTACCTGGTATTTGGCAGGTCAATAAAACATATAACATTAACCAAAAAATTTAATGAAATGAATAGCAAAGGTCAGTAGGATTTTTTTTGTTATACCAACTTCACTTGAACTAAAGTAACAAGCTGTTGCCAAAGGATGGCGCCAAACAATCAAAACACAAAGCTGACAGAAACTAAAACAGCTGATGGAGTATACACTAACCTGAGCATTATTCAGACACAAGATGGAGACAAACAGTCAAAACACAAAGCTAACAGACACTAAAACAGCTAATGGAGTATACACTAACCTGAACATTATTTAGACACAAGATGGCGCCACACAGTCAAAAACACAAAGCTGACAGACACTAAAACAGCTGATGGAGTATACACTAACCTGAACATTATTTAGACACAAGATGGCGCCACACAGTCAAAAACACAAAGCTGACAGACACTAAAACAGCTGATGGAGTATACACTAACCTGCGCATTATTCAGACACAAGATGGCGCCACACAGTCAAAAACACAAAGCTGACAGACACTAAAACAGCTGATGGAGTATACACTAACCTGAGCAATATTCAGACACAAGATGGAGACAAACAGTCAAAAACACAAAGCTGACAGACACTAAAACAGCTGATGGAGTATACACTAACCTGAGCATTATTCAGACACTAGATGGCGCCACACAGTCAAAACACAAAGCTGACAGACACTAAAACAGCTGATGGAGTATACACTAACCTGAGCATTATTCAGACACAAGATGGCGCCACACAGTCAAAAACACAAAGCTGACAGACACTAAAACAGCTGATGGAGTATACACTAACCTGCGCATTATTCAGACACAAGATGGCGCCAAACAGACAAAAACACAAAGCTGACAGACACTAAAACAGCTGATGGAGTATACACTAACCTGAGCATTATTCAGACACAAGATGGCGCCAAACAGACAAAAACACAAAGCTGACAGAGACTAAAACAGCTGATGGAGTATACACTAACCTGAGCATTATTCAAACACAAGATGGAGAGAAACAGTCAAAAACACAAAGCTGACAGACACTAAAACAGCTGATGGAGTATACACTAACCTGAGCATTATTCAGACACAAGATGGCGCCAAACAGACAAAAACACAAAGCTAACAGAGACTAAAACAGCTGATGGAGTT
>CAIGQS010000572.1:0-21614 GCA_903798195.1 Danio kyathit | reverse complement strand
TAGTCACATCGGTGATATGCACATAGAAGAGCGAACAAGCATAAAAATACATGCGTAGGTCAGCACAAGCACAACGCGTCACCTACTTTACAAACAGTGCAGGGATTGAGTTAAAATAAGTCGTCCTTGGAATCACTGAAAGAACGAATGTATAAACACAACCTTGCACATGGAGAGGATGTTAATAAGAAAAAAAGGTGAAGTTCAAAGCTAAGAGCACACACTAAGAGCATCCCTGTATTGTTTGTAGGATTTCTACTAAGTAAATTATTGCTAATATTTCAACAACACTAGCATATCTTTCAGCGATGAGGAAATGACTACAGTGGCCATGACCATGATGCTCTTATTAATAAAGTCAAACCATAAACAATGTGTTTACTGACTGCTTTATTGTGAATATTCATGACTTGCAACTACAGATGAACAACACACAAGATAATATATCGATTTGCATGGTGTTTTTAGCTTAGTTGGTCAGTAAAGTCACTTACAAATGAAGGTTTGTTATTTGTGTACTGCTTTTAGCCCAGCAGGCAAACACCATCATAAGACGTAAATACTAGGTTAGATTTAGATCATGATGTCAGGTGACCAAAATTCAATGTCTAGCCAGCGTCTAAGGACAACGTTATTTTGACGTCCAATAACAACTTCAAATTACATTGATATTTGGTTGATTTTAGGTTGTGTTGGAAAGTGACCAAAATCCAACATCTGATAGATTTCATAGTGGTAACGTCCACACAACATCAAGGTTGTACAGATTAGAATTTAATATTTGGTTGATTTTAGGTTGGACGTTGGACATTGACGTCGGCCTGACAATGGGTTCTGACGTCATCCCGATTTTTATTTCCAAACTAAATCCAACGCTCCCACAACATTGGGGTTTTTTGGAGTACAATGTCAATATGACACCATGTTGATGCCTGCAGGGAGTATACTAGGCTAAAAAATGGACAGTCTATTTGGTAATTTCACTTAAAGAAAACATTCAAGTTTAAGAATTACTGAGTACTTAAAAGTTTACTTTCATATGTTAAAACAGATGCAAGTATTTAACCAGTGAATCACCAGCATACTTATGGTCACTGAGGAAGCAAAACATTGCAATGTAATTGTGTATTTTAGAGGTTTTTAACTGTTTGTAATCCAAAATATGGGCCAGTTTAGTCTCAAGTAGTATTGAAACAGTACACTTACAAATGCATTACACACTGGCCATTGAAATGAGAGAAATTCCCATATAAAGTATACTTAAAATTAGGACTGCACGAAATTGGGAAAAAACTGACTGTTCTGTGATATATATTGAGATACGAGCACAGCTTCCATTGATGCCTAAAAATAGCTCACATTTATCGTTTTAGATTGATCGGGGTGATTATTTTAGGGAAGCACATATGGTATAATATAACAATATACAAGGAAAGATAAATGCATTTACAAATGTAAAGTAACACTTCATTGTAAAAATAATTAAATACAATTAATCTTTGTTTATGCTGCAAACTTATTTTCCTCCTTTTTAAATTTAAAATGATTACGGTCACATGCCTTAAAAACACATGCAAATTATAAACTTTCACTCTATTGTAGTTAAATTTGGTGACGCGGTGGCGCAGTAGGTAGTGCTGTTGCCTCATAGCAAGAAGGTCGCTGATTCGAGCCTCGGCTGGGTCAGTTGGCGTTTCTGTGTGGCGTTTGCATGTTCTCCCTGCGTTCACGTGGGTTTCCTCCGGGTGCTCCGGTTTCCCCCACAGTCCAAAAGACAGGTGAATTGGGTAGGCTAAATTGTCCGTAGTGAATGAGTGTGTATGGATGTTTCCCAGTGATGGGTTGCGGCTGAAAGGGCATCCGCTGCGTAAAAACATAAGTTGGTGGTTCATTCCGCTGTGGCAACACCGTATTAATAAAGGGACTGAGCCGAAAAGAAAATGAAGGAATGAATGTAGTTACATTTTGTGTGAGTAAATTAAGTGACTTTTATTACTGACAGCATTGCAAATCCTGTGATGTGACAATTTGCAGATGCACATATAGTGAAATTATATATTGTGCCACCCTACATATTGTAGCATACTTAAAGGGCACCTACTATGATGAAACTCAACTTTTGTAAGCTGTTTGAACAGAGCTGTGTGCAGGTATCATCTGTCCACAGTCATATTGGAGTGATATAAACCCACAAGTGTCTTTTAAAACTTTCCTGGCGTTAAAATAGGACCCAAATCCCTGTGATTTTGAGGCCCACCGCAACGTGACGTAGGAGTGTGGTTTTCCTCACCCAACAAATTGATTGACAGGCACCATGTCTCCATAATACCATGTATACACATGTACACAGAACATTTTTTTTGCAAATAAACTGGGATTAAAATATTTATTACAACTCTGTGATTTTATAAGTTTAAAACGTTTTTAAAACAGTGCATGTTTTAATAAAGAGAGTAAAATCGTGATCTAATTCTTATATAATCGCCATGGCCGTATGGTGTCAGTAAACGCGCACATATGTGCAGTAAACATGCATGTGTGTGACTCATAATTTCCAAAAGGCTTAAATAAACACCACAAATACATCAAATAAACTTACTTGGTTTTTTTGAGTAATGAGCTGTATTTCAGCCTAATCTGAGTCTGTCTCTGTCACTGTGCTGTTTATCTGATGCAACACATTATGAGAAGCAGTCATGCAGGTGGGAACGGTGGGCAGGGAAGCAGCTCATTTAGATCTAAAGCCACAGGCGACAAAAACAGCTACAATGTATTCAGACAACAAAATGGGCAGATTATGGAGGTTATAATAAATAGTCTGATGGGTATTTTGAGCGGACACTTTACAGACACATTCTGGAGACACTAAAGGCTTATCTTACATCTTGTAAAAGGGGTAAAATAGGTGCCCTTTAAAGTATACTCATTTTATTGAATTTTAGTAAATCTTTAAAGTCACAAATGCTTCAGCTGACTTTGAATGATCCTTCAGTATCAATTAATAATGCTGTAAACTCCTGGATTTAGTCTTGGTAACTCTAGGCTAATGACAGAGTTGTTTTTAGATTTGGATCAATGCAGACTTGGCAAACAGCTCCACTTTGAGACAGTTAAAAAAAGATACTATATATTTTCATGTGATTAGATAATCCGGTGCACAATAATTACACATTTTTCAAACGACTATTGCATCTATTTTTACTGAATGTCATGTTTCATGTTGGCGAGTGCCACGTGCTGCACTGCAGGCTCAAATCACATGTGTTTGGCCAATGGCTCCGCCTAGTGGCGCTTTTCAACAGTGAAGCCTACTTTTCAAGTATTAAATGGACATTTCAAGCTAAAATTTAAATCCTGTCATACTTTAACCCACTCTCGACCTGGTGCAAACCTGTTTGTGTTTTCTGTTAAACAAAACATACGATATTTTGAGGATGGTTGGAAACTGGTAGCCATTGACTTCCATAGTATTTTTGTACTATGTACAGTGCTCAGCATAAATGAGTACACCTACTTTTGGAAATGAATAGTTTGATTCATTTTTAACGGAATACAGCAATATATTTTGGTGCATTTAAACAAAACAGTTTTATTAATTAATTATATGCATTAAATCAGATTTTGGTCACCTAACATCATTATTCTTAAATTCAAAGAAGTTATTGCAAAAACATAAATAAATTAAATAAACAAAATTTTGTATTTTTTATGTTTCTTTGATTCTTTCTGTTAATTAAAAATTTACTTATTATTTTCCTGAAACATATTAACCTAGGTTTACAAATTCTTCAGTCAATC
The DNA here is from genome assembly GCA_903798195.1 of Danio kyathit. Classification (NCBI taxonomy): domain Eukaryota; kingdom Metazoa; phylum Chordata; class Actinopteri; order Cypriniformes; family Danionidae; genus Danio; species Danio kyathit. Next base: position 17,816 of record CAIGQS010000572.1, on the reverse strand, counting down.
TTTTATTTATATAGCACTTTACAACAACCAAGGTTGACCAAAGTGCTTTACACAAGTAAAAGCAAATTATACAACACAATAGAAAAGGAGACGATGCAAAACAATACAAAAAATATCAATAAAATCCAACAAACATTAAAACACAATGGCGTGTCAGTGCTAGGCATTAAAAGCCAATTTAAACAAGTGGGTCTTAAGCTTGGCTTTAAAAAGTGGCAAGTCAGTGATTGTACAAAGCTCAGTTGGAAGGGTATTCCAGAGTTTAGGACCTGCCACTGCAAAATAGTAGTCAACCACTCCAGACCGAAGGACTTCAAGCAGAAGTTGGTCAGCAGATCACAAAGCTCTGCTGGGTTTGTGAATGTGCAAAATTTCGCATAGATAAATAGGAGCAAGGCCATTGACGGCATTAAAAACAAACATCAAACGTTTAAAATCAATTTTAAACTTAACGGAGCCAGTGGAGGGAGTAGAGTGTAATATGTTTACTTTTCCGACTGTTAGTTAACATGCGAGCAGCAGCATTTTGCACAAACTGCAAACGATGAAGACATGACTGATTAACTCTAACATAAAGTGCATTACAGTACTCCAAACGCGAATTAACAAAAGCATGGATGACTCTCTCAAGATCAGCCTTGCTCAGAAAAGGCTTGACTTGCTTGCTTTAATCACCGAATCAATCTGCTTATCAAAGTCTCACACCCAAGTTTTTGACCACATGGCTGAAGTGAGGAAACTGAGCCAGGTGCGCTGGAGATGAAATGGTTGACCTCTTAGAATTGTCAAACAGAATACACTTGGTTTTGTCTTCATTTAGGCAGAGAAAATTTTGTGACAACATATCTTAACTAGGCATGGGCCGGTTTAAGATTCTTACGGTATGATAACCTTGGATAAAAATATCACGGTTTCACGGTATCACGGTATTGTTATTACTGCTCTATAATATATTCGTTTTACATGTCTGGGTAAAAAACAAAAACTTTTTTCTCTTTTGAACACAATATATTTTATTTTGAGAAACATAATATTTTGGAACAGTAAACATGTCAGGCTAAATGAATTATTGACATCTGCTGTCTTCATTTGTTTCAAAAACAGATTTTTTTTTACAATTTAAAACGACATCTTTAAATATCTTTTTTGCTGGAGATACTGTTGTACTAAAAAACAAAACAAAAAAGCAAATAAAAAATCTTACTCATACCTTAGGAACGGTATTGCAGAGAATTTTGGCGATTTTAAAACCTTGACTTTTCCAAACCGCAGTATACCTTGAAAATGGTTATCGTCCCATGCCTAATCTTAATATCATTAAAACATTTGCTAAAAGACTCAAGTGAATCTAAAAGGTTTGGTGTAACAGGAATATAAAGCTGTACATCGTCAGCATACAATGAAAAGAGGACAATGTGATTGAAAATAAGTGAACCTAAAGGCAGCATGTACAAACAGAACAAAACAGGGCCCAAAATGGATCCCTGAGGCACACCACAGGTCAAAGGGGCAGAAGATGAAGAGAAGCCACCAACCATAACTGAAAAACTGAACAAACTCTTGGAGTGTGATCTTACTAATAATGGTACTAATAATGTATATGCACAAATATATTATAGTATAGCATACTATAGGAAATATTCATTTTAAAGAGTTGACCCTGTAAAGGGTAATTTATGCTGAGCACTGTACAAAAACATTTGTCAAAATATCTTGTGTTTAAAAGCTTTGGAACCACTTGAGTAAATAGTGAATACTAAAATAGTATTTTTATTATTAATTCGTAAAAAGATTTATTTCATAATTTTTTCAACCTTGTATGTTTCATCTTATGTTAAACAAGAAAAATGTTGGAAACCATTAGCCACTGACATCCACATAGCTCAAACGATTAATCCATTTAGAAAAACTATGGCTACTAAATTATGTTTCCCCCTACTATCGATGTAAGTGACTACCAACAGTCTTCAAAATATCTTCTTTTGTGTTCAACAGAGAAAAAGAAATTCATAAAGATTTGAAACCCCTTAAGAAAGGGTACATTTTCATTTCTGGGTGCACTATCTCTTTAAGAAGAAAAAAAAGAATTAAAAAGTTTAGATGCAAAAACCTCTAAGTGCCATCTGAAATTTTCATCTAAAATTAGCATTTTCCTTAAGTTTCAGTAATTTTACTCAAAGTGCAAAGGATATATTATTTTCATTGCCTTTAAAGTCAAATAACTGAACATGCCAATTTTAGAGAACATTTTCAGACATCACTTTGCATCTGAACTCTTCAATTCTAAATAATATAATACATAATTAACTGGAAGATTATTTCTCGATTACCTGTATTGTCAGTTATCTTGCAGGGGACTTACAATGTTAAAGCATTCTGATTGCCCTTCCTCTCCCTCCCTCTGTTCATAATCTGGGTTTGAAGAACAGGATCAGTTCCTTCATTGCTGCTGCCAATAATAGAGGAGGAGAAGAGAGTCTGGTAAGTCAATAATATAAACAATGCATTCAAAATCACTTTAGAGTAGAATGGCATTACTCATCATGACGTTATAATTATATATAAAAATGTCAAATATGTACATAACAAGAGGACTCTAATTGTGACTGAATTAGTAAACTGCAAAACACTTAATTCCTAAATGTGAAGCATTCATTTTCAATCAGCACTGCATTCCAGTGCCATTTCTAGCTCTTAAAACACAGCGGACGCTTTGTGTAGTTGATCTGATTGTTGAATGTGCTCTGCTTTTTTATTTAAGTTGTAAGAGAAGTGAAGTAACAGTGCAGGCGCTGAGATAAGCTCTTCTCTAAGCAGCTTGTTACCTCCCCTGAGCTGGTGATTCAGACTAGTGTTGCCATCAGAGATTTAGGTCACAGAGACGGACACCAGCATGTTGTCTGAGTGACAGCGATGAAAAACACTTTTTTAAATACTTGTATGTGCTTATAAATCATGTGGACTGCATTAAGATGAGTCTTGTAGTTGGTCAAACCTTTGATCTTTGCATTTAATGCAATTTTGCCATACATTCCTTATAAAATTGAATCATTATTTAAAACTGTTCATTTTATATTATTTGCATATGGGTCAATGAGGCATCAAATCAATAAGTGTAATAAATCTTTAAATTTTGTGGTGTGTTTAGCCCATATTTATTAGAATGTGTCTCATTTTCTTTAAAAAATATTCATACTTTTTTTTTACAAAATGTTAATTCAGTGTAACAATAATATATATAGGCATGGGATATAACCGTTTTCAAGTATACCGTGGTTTGCAAAAAAAAAAAAAGTCCAGGTTTTAAAACCGCCAAAGTTTCGGTTTATACCGTTCCTACGGTACATGTAAAAAAAAATTATGACTTTTTTTAGTTTTTCAGGTCAACAGTATCTCCAGCTGAAAAGATGTTGTCTTAAACTGTAAAGAAATCTGTGTTTTGAAACTAACTGGACATGATTTTTGACTTTAAAAAGTTTTGTTTTTACCCAGAAATTTCAAAAAGAATACTGTGAAATTTTATCCAAGGTTATTATACTGTCAGAATCTTATACCGGTCCATTCCTAATTATATACCATATACTGTTTTCAGGCACATTTACATGAATTATTATCACATAGCCTATTAAAAGATTCCATTTAAATATAAATTGCCATTATATTTTGCAACAATACTAACCATAGGTTTTATCTAAAATATGTTTAATATGATCACTTACTCTTTTATGATTTTTAATAAATAAAGGTCAGGTACGTTTTTTGTATATATATATACAGGGAGTGCAGAATTATTAGGCAAATGAGTATTTTGAGCACATCATCCTCTTTATGCATGTTGTCTTACTCCAAGCTGTATAGGCTCGAAAGCCTACTACCAATTAAGCATATTAGGTGATGTGCATCTCTGTAATGAGAAGGGGTGTGGTCTAATGACATCAACACCCTATATCAGGTGTGCATAATTATTAGGCAACTTCCTTTCCTTTGGCAAAATGGGTCAAAAGAAGGACTTGACAGGCTCCGAAAAGTCAAAAATAGTGAGATATCTTGCAGAGGGATGCAGCACTCTTAAAATTGCCAAGCTTCTGAAGCGTGATCATCGAACAATCAAGCGTTTCATTCAAAATAGTCAACAGGGTCGCAAGAAGCGTGTGGAAAAACCAAGGCGCAAAATAACTGCCCATGAACTGAGAAAAGTCAAGCGTGCAGCTGCCAAGATGCCACTTGCCACCAGTTTTGCCATATTTCAGAGCTGCAACATCACTGGAGTGCCCAAAAGCACAAGGTGTGCAATACTCAGAGACATGGCCAAGGTAAGAAAGGCTGAAAAACGACCACCACTGAACAAGACACACAAGCTGAAACGTCAAGACTGGGCCAAGAAATATCTCAAGACTGATTTTTCTAAGGTTTTATGGACTGATGAAATGAGAGTGAGTCTTGATGGGCCCGTGGCTGGATCGGTAAAGGGCAGAGAGCTCCAGTCCGACTCAGACGCCAGCAAGAGGTGGAGTGATCATCAAATGTGAGATTTACAAGGAGGGAAAACAGTACACCTCTCTGAACAGTGTCTGGGAGGCTGTGGTTGCTGCTGCACGCAATGTTGATGGTGAACAGATCAAAACACTGACAGAATCCATGGATGGCAGGCTTTTGAGTGTCCTTGCAAAGAAAGGTGGCTATATTGGTCACTGATTTGTTTTTGTTTTGTTTTTGAATGTCAGAAATGTATATTTGTGAATGTTGAGATGTTATATTGGTTTCACTGGTGAAAATAAATAATTGAAATGGGTATATATTTGTTTTTTGTTAAGTTGCCTAATAATTATGCACAGTAATAGTCACCTGCACACACAGATATCCTCCTAAAATAGCTAAACTAAAAACAAACTAAAAACTACTTCCAAAAATATTCAGCTTTGATATTAATGAGTTTTTTGGGTTCATTGAGAACATGGTTGTTGTTCAATAATAAAATTAATCCTCAAAAATACAACTTGCCTAATAATTCTGCACTCCCTGTATATATATATGTATATATATCATGTAGCAATATCACATGAGGCGTACCGTCCCACCAGTGCCGATATACAGCCATATCTCACTGCTACAAGTGTGATATTGTGTTTATACAACAGTTCAATGGCATAATCGTGTATATAAAAAAGAAAATCAAACACAGTCTAAAACCCTTTTGTATTATTACTTTCTTCCGCCATTCAGCTGACGTCAGAACAGCAGAAAGCATTGCTACTTCACAAATGTCACTTTAGAGCTAGTATTTGAATGATTTTTCTAGCGTAATGTCTAAAGTGATGACAAAACAGGTGATTTTTGCTCACATTTAAGATTATAAACCTCTTAATTAAATTGTAAATGAGGCAATAACTGCAGACAAGGTCAATTTTTAGAGAAAAAAAAACCCCCCACCGCTTTTCACGGGCCTTTAACCACTATTGCTGTCAATTAACCATGACTTTTAGCCATAGTATATAATAGTAAAAGTGTAGTAACATGGTTATTACTCTACAACAGCACCTATAACAAATGACAAAAATCTATTAATTCACAAACACATTACTGTTATGGTTTGAGGTTGAAAGTCCAACTGAGAAAACACAGTAGGCCTGTTGACCTAAAATAATAGCCAAAAACAAATCAATATTTACATTCATTATGCAATTCTGTCTGCTTTAAAACCTTTCTTTCCTCTTCACAATCTCAATGGACGCCGCGTGGGTCAGCTGTGATGGTGAGGAGCTGCGGGATGTCGAAGGACCAGCTGGACTCGGCGGTGTGATCCAGGATGAGGAGCTGCTCTCACCTGGCCGCGGAGCTGCACGCGCGGTTGTGACTTGTCGGGAGGAGAGCGCGCAGATGGTGCTCAAGTCGAGCGGCTGAGGGAGGAAAGCCAGAGCTCACAGCCAAAGCGACCTGCTCCAGCAGGGACAATGGCGGAGATCAACACGACGCTGGAGGTTCTTCTGGACACTAAAGCCGCGTTTGAGGCCACAGAGAGACAGGCTCGCAAACTAAGCAAACAGCTCTGAATACAAGGCGGGAAATAATGTTTGGCCATTCAAATGAGAGAACAGAGAATAAAGTAGTTCCTCCATTTCAAATATTTTTACGGAGTGGGCTTTTTTGTGGGAAACTTCAGAATACACACAAGGGATTGTGCCAAATTAAACAAAATAATTTTATCAAACTGTTTACTCCATAGTATAAAATGATAGGTGACAGGCATCTTTTTAAATGGAATTGTTTGCTAATTTAATTTTCCTCAGGGAGTTTCTCAATATCCTTGCTTCTCCAGCCTATAACCTGGAAACCATGAGCTCAGGCATCTTCTAGGACAGTGGTTCTCAACCATTCCACCAGCACTACACATTTTTCATGTCTCTTTTGTCTGCCACATTCTTTTCAGATCTTGTAGTCTATGCTAATGAGCTGATGATCTGAATTAGATGTTATTGGTTAAGGAGACATGCTGTATCCGAAATCACCACTAACATTTCACTATTTCCAGTCCACTATATAGTGCACTTGAAGGAGTGAATGAAACAAGTGAGTGAATTTGAGCACTCACCAGAAGGAATGCCGTTTTGTTTGTGCTTTGCTACATGATAAATCCCTGAGACAGATTAGATTTTCAACTTCTTGGTCAGACCCTGCTAGTTATCTAACACTTAGCAAGCTGTCTAGTAATGAAACAAAGATTTTTGATTTCTGTCATGTACACAACCATAATTGAATATTTTATTTTTAACCACACACCGATAGGGGCTGTACCGTGGCGCAGTGGGTAGCACAATTGCCTCACAGCAAGATCGCTGGTTCGAGCCCTGGCTGGGTCAGTTGGCAGTTCTGTGTGAAGTTTGCATGTTCTCCCCGTGTTTGCGTGGGTTTCCTCCGGGTGCTCCGGTTTCCCCCACAAGTCCAAAGACATGCGCTATAGGTGAATTGGGTAAGCTAAATTGTCCATAGTGTATAAGCGTGAATGGGTGTGTGTGTATGTTTCCCAGTGTTGGGTTGCAGCTGCAAGGGCATTCGCTGCATAAAACATATGCTGGATAAGTTGGCGGTTCATTCCGCTGTGGCGACCCCAGATTAATAAAGGGACTAAGCCGAAAAGAAAATAAATGAATGAATGACACACCGATAGGATTGTGCTTTATATGGAAATGAATTTGGCGCATAAAGTCTCACAGTGCATTGTGGGGATTTTCTAGCTGTTGAGTGTACAAGAATTGTAGACTCGCTATTACATTCCATTGTTAACACAACATGAAAAATGATGCACAACAAAGCTGAAATTCAGCCTGAGTCACACAAGTTAGGATTGGGCTCAAAATAGGACCAAAAATCTGGCTTAAATGTAATGCAAGTTGTAAATTGTATTAATTTTCATTTTGAGTGAACTGTCTCTTTAAGATAATCTGCTAAGATGGCCAGCCATTTTAATTTTGCTGAAGAAGTGAAATAAAAATGTGTATTTAAATTATATCTAACAACGTGATGCAGCCTGTTCTATGGAATACATAATTGTTGTACACAACCCCATCCCTCAACCAATGGTGTGAGTTTCGGTATCAGTTAATCGACCAATGGCTGATGTCAAGTGTTTTTTGAAAACCACCTTGGTTTTTTAAATCTGGTGATGGTTGGTTAGTAATTATACTATTAAATTAAACTGTGAATGTAAACTTAAATGTATATCTTTTTAATTTAATCATCTAAACCATGGGTGACCAACCCTGTTCCTGGAGATCGACCTCCCTGCAGATTTCAGCTCCAACCCTGATCAAACACACCTGAACCAATTAATTAGAACCTGAGGAGCACTTTATAATTACAGGCAGGTGTGTTTGATATGGGCTGCAACTGAAAATTGCAGGAAGGTCCATCTCCAGGAATAGGGTTGAGCACCCCTGATCTAAACACTCCACAGCACATAATTTCACACTTTCATTAGAATTTTGCAAGGAGCAAGCATAAATATGTACAAACACATTTCTATGTTTAGCTCTGATGTTCAATGTAACAGGAATTATTAATGCTGAAAAGTCAGTAATTTAAGCGTATATATATATATATATATATATATATATATATATTATATATATATATATATAATATATATATATATATATATATATATATATACATACTGTTTGTGTTTACTTAAAAAAATCAAATAAAAGACAAAATATTTCCACAAATACTGCTTACAATATTATCAAAAATATTGATCATGTTACCTTTACATAAATATCAATTAAAATATAGTCCATAATTGTTTTCCCAGCCAACTTGCTGTGCTAAATTATTGCCTGTTGTAGTACAGTTTCCTTTAAAAAATAATTTCAAGCCCAAATAATACATGTCAATTTATTTATTCCTTTAAATGTCCAACTATCAAGTAGAATAAACCTCTCACACTTGTCATTATTACTATATTTTGCAACATAATGGTTGGTTGACTGTGTGTTAGCCATTATCAATATATTCTGATCTTTTATATATATTTTATATCCATCATGTTCACTGACATGTCAGTCGCTTCTCTAGAAATAACCTTAAGACAGTGTTTCTCAACCACGTTCCTGGAGGACCATCAACGCTGCATGTTTTGGATGTCTCCTTTGTCTGTCACACCCATTTCAGGTCTTTCAGTCTCTGCTAATGAGCTGATGATCTGAATCCGGTGTGTTTGCTTAAGACAAGGAAAATATGCAGAGCTGGTGGTCCTCCAGGAACATGGTTGAGAAACACTGCCTTAAGACATTTGTCTATAATTGTAGCTATTAAACAATATAAAGCATTGTGTATGTGAATAATTAAGATCAAATTCAAGTGTTTCACAAAGATATTAAGCATTTCATCACGGCTTGTGTTCCTAAGGACTGCATGATAGCTTTATGTGTTAATGATTTATCTCTGGCGAGACGGGCGATGGAGGAAGGGCTCTGTCTCAGCACGACTCCACTCATCATCACCCCAAACCTTCAAACTGGAGCTCTGGCGTCTCTGTATGACCCCCACAGCCGTTATTAATATCCAGAAGAAGAAGCTGACCCCACATAGACCTCTGTGGAGGAGAGAACAGAATTTACACTGTATTATAAACAAATCAAAACTGATTTGGCGTGCATGTACGACACCTGCTTGTGTGGATAAAACATCATGTAAGGTTTCAGTTACAAAAACACTTCATAGGTACTGTATGTTTGTCAAGCATGATTAAAATTTTAATGCACAATATGTTAGTTAACATAAACCGTATGAAGAAAATCAAACCAAAGCACTAACCTCAGTACTGTACAGTCCTGTGTAGAACTGATTTCCAGAGTATGGATGAGACCATGTCGTATTCTCTGCATCTTCACAACTAGAATAAAACAATTATGCACATTTTTAACTGTAACTTATCATGAGGGATAGTGATTAGCTATAGTGCACCATTTCACAACGTTTACAGTTTTGCATTCCTCCAAGAAACCTTGTATTATCTTGCAAAACATTTTGCACAAAACTTTCATGACAAAACCAATACAGGCTCATTGGAAAATGTTTCATTTTTGTAAAACCACAAGCAAAAAAACCCTCAAACATATGTTTGACTGCAGTTTCTAGGTTAAATGGATGCTACAGGGCAGTATCATGCCAACAACTTTTGTTCCTTTTTAAATGTTCATTCAGTTCTTTGCACAACACCCACTTTTTGCTCACTTTCACAGTGACACAAGAATCCTTGGCTTCAAGTTCAAAAGAGATAACAGTGTAAAATCAAGGTAAAACTAAGTGGTAGCAGTGCCCTTTTCTCTTTTTCTCTTTCTCTATTGGTTGAGTTTAGGTCATTAAAAGAGACTATATAAAACCTGAAATTATTGGGCCAGATAAGGGAGGCATCCAAAATATGTACCGTTGGTGTGCCTCAAGGAACAGTGTTGGGAAACACTGCACTAGGTGATTTGTATGACAAGGTCAACCTTTTGTTATGTACAAGAAGGACGTGTATTTGAAATGTACACTAAGCAACGAAACATACCCAGACCAACATGTTTTACATTTCGCAAAAATTTAGGCTGTACGTATGTGTTCAATTTAAAACATTTGCAATTCCCTAAGAAAATTTGCATTAGCTTTCAAAACTTTTGTTGCCCCCACCAACCCATCACTACACCCCCATAAAAAATTAAATAAAAATAAACTTACCAGAAACCAAGGCCCCTAAGAAACATTCACTTATTATGTTTATTCCCAAAAAACATGCAAAACCTTTGCTGTTCTACAAGAAACACTGTTTTAACTCTAAACATTTGCACTGCCTGGCCAAACTTTTCTGGTATTCCAAGAAACTTTTAATTTCATGGCAAAAACTTTTGCATTCTTGCATTATTTTTTGCGGTTTCCAAGTTGCCGTAAAAGTTTGCTGTCTCCCAATAAATTTGCAATTAACTGTCAAACATTTGCTTTCTCTCACAAAATGTTTTCAAGACACTTTTCTTTCACTCACGAAGCTTGCCATCACCTCAGGCAAACAGTTTTAAGTGCTCTCAAGAAATGTTGCGTTCACTATTGTGTTGATGTACAAAACTTTCACGTTCCTCCAAAAAGTCACATTCCTTTAATAATTTGCATAGCGTTAGCTCTGAAAACCTATGCATTTGTTTTCTGCCAAAAGGTTTTAAAAGTTAATGTACACTTGCAAACTTTTGTGATTTCTTGGATGATATGAGATTGGAGGTAAATCTGTAACACTTTACAATAACAGTACATAATAACGATGTGTTAATATGTGAACTAAGCATTACTTTATTGTTTGTTAATTAATGTATTAATTGCCACATTAGTTCATGCTTAATTTACCCATTCATGAACTAATGATATGTTTAAAGTATAATTATATCATGACTTTACTTGGAGGGGCACATCACTCATTAACTCATTCTTACTACTCATGAACCTCCGTTATGCACGTCCGTCTAGTGCCCTTACACTGACTAACAATAGAAAAGTGTGTTCAGTTTAACATCAACAGTTTAAACACAGGAGTTGATGCGTAGTTAAGGATGAGTCATGGTGATGATGTGCCCCCTCCAAGTAAAGTCATGACATACATTACTTCACTTAACAGCTCATGAGTTCATGTTGGTTACATTGAGCTTAACTAACTTAAATGTTAATGAATACATTAATTAACAACATGTACTAACAGTAATTAAGGTAGCCATTATTCACACATGAACTCCTTGTGAATCATGTTGTAGTTAATGTTAGTTCATGATTAGCGCACGCCTTAACTCATCATTAATTATAATAAGCCATGTTAGTTTACACATTAATACACCATTATTCATGTTACTGTTATTGTAAAGTGTTACAGTAATCTTACCTAAAATATATATCAAAAGTCACAAAGAGGAGTTGAACATCACCTGTTAAGGGAGGGAACGTTGTGAAGGACTGAAAAACCATAGACTGTCCCGGCCGATCTTAAGAATACATCCTGATACCAATAGCAAAAACAGACGAAGGCCACAGACTCCCAGAGATGTGTTAAGAGACACTGTCCCTCTGTAAATACATGCAAACATTTAACAAAAACACAAGAATTCTGAGCATTTTGATCTATAAATAATATGAAATCTGAAGTCTATTAAATATCGAAACATTGCAACACATCACCATTCTCACATCCTCCTCCACACAGCTGGCATAGATCAGTACAGAATGAGGGAAAAGCAGGTAAATAGCCATTGACACAGCGATGGCTGACACAAAATAGCAGACAGGAAGGAGAACTAGAGCCTTCCACGGTCAAAGCCTGGCCTGATGTGTTGTAATGAACACTTCCATAGAGGACGCAGAAGCCCGTCAAAGTGACCCTACGACGACGACACACATAAACATGATTTATATTTGTCATGTAACCAACAAAGGAGACACTTTAACAAGTGATATTTGACTATGAGCAAGGTTGTTGTGACAAACAGATGTATAAGGAAAGTGCTTCCGTGCCAGTATCATATGACTTTAATAAGCAGTAATATGGTCAAGAGGCGACTGATCACATGGAAAAAGCTGTGTCTGACCTGGGATCAGGCAAACAGCAACATATTTTGATATATATTGCACAGATTTTTTCACAACAAAAATAAACTTGAAACCAACAGATGTAGCATATCTTTAAAAATAGAATTTAAAATTCAATTCAACCTTTCAAAACGAAACCAGAAAACTATTTACATCAGCAAACATAACATGAAGCAAGATAACACACATTGATAAATGATAACAGATTTAATGTGTTAAAAGACACATGTGAAAAGTGTCACAGTTGGTTTTCTGTTTATTAAATCATACTGCTAAGCTTCACAAATTATGCATTGATCAAACATGGATGTGAATTAGCATTACCTGAGTGAGGGTCATCCAGGCGGCTGCTATCACCCCGCAGATGAAAACAACCGGCGTAAAGGACGAGCTTCCAAAACCAGCAGCCAGGGCAGCCCCATCATGAACACGCTCTCACAGTCACTCTCCCACAGAGTCAAGCAGCCCAATGCCTCATTCATACACTCCTCAAACTGCTTGTGGCAACGAGGATCGTCTCTATTAAAGCATATCCTGTGCTCACAACAATGTTGCTTTTCACACTGATTCTGACAAATGGGCCAGAGAATTTCAACCGCATTGCTATTAGGTGTAATACAAGACTTGCATTTCAAGTCAGTCTGAAGGCAGTGAGGGGTGGATTATCTAGCTTATCTAGAAAATGCAGTACAGTACTGATTACAATAACAACATTTATAATGTAATCTGTTGGATTATTTATTTTTGGTAATGTAATCTAACATATTTTTGATTACTTACAGATAATTGTTGACTTAATATGTATTTAGGATAATTATGATTCTCCTCTTATTGATTATTCTGTATTACATATTGATAAAACGATGCTCACTGTAGCATTTTTGCATCACCATCATGAAATTCAATAACTTGACATTTTAATACAGGTCTCCCAAACTGACTTTTTCTTTGTTTGTCAGTTATGAAAAGCTATTATTTTAAGTTATATTAAACAAGCAATTATTAAATAAAAATGCTATTACAAACTGATGCCAATATTTTATTTTTATTTATCTGAATGTCGTGGTCATCATGGTGAAATGAAATGCATAGGTCAAATTATTTTAAATACCAATCCTAAAATCGTAGAGATCTTTGAATATTTTAGGTGTATCATTCATTCATTTCTTGTCGGCTTAGTCCCTTTATAATCCTGGGTCGCCACAGGAATGTACTGCCAACTTATCCAGCACGATTTTACGAGCGGATGCCCTTCCAGCCCGCAACCCATCTCTGGAAAACATCCACACACTCATACACTACGGACAATTTAGCTCACCCAATTCACCTGTACCGCATGTCTTTGGACTGTGGGGGAAACCGGAGCACCCGGAGGTAACCCACGCGAACACAGGGAGAACATGCAAACTCCACACAGAAACGCCAACTGACCCAGCCCAGCCGAGGTTCGAACCTGCGACCCAGCAACATTCTTGCTGTGAGGCGACAGCACTACCTACTGCACCACTGCGTCACCCTATTTTAGGTGTAAAGTGTTTGTAAATCTCTGCATTTCATGAACAATTATTAATTAACACAAAAACAGCAGTGACATTACACATTTCATTGGTCAGGGTTGCCAAGGTCATTTAGACAGCAGCTATACATAAAATGTGAAAATGTAATCAATAAAAAAGATTACGATTAAGTATTTTAAAATGTAATGTAATCTATTTCTTTCCAGTGATTGGTTGCAGCTGGAAAGGCATCGGCTGCGTAAAAACATATGCTGGATAAGTTGTCGGTTTATTCCGCTGTGGCGACCCCAGATTAATAAATGGACTAAGCCGACAAAGAAAATGATGAATAAATAATGAATGAATGCAATCTATTTCAAATAACCTCCCAGCAAGCATTTTTTTAACAAGTGTCTAATAGATTCCTGGTGAAAAATCCAGCTTCAACCAGCCCTAAGCTAGTTGGCTGGTTTTAGCTGGTCGACCAGCCTGGTTTTAGAGGGGCTGTTTGGAAACATGACCAGCTTAAACCAGCTTGACCAGCCTGGTTTAAGCTGGACATAGCTGGTTTTGGACTGGTCAACTCCCAGCCTGACCAGCTAAGACCAGGCTGGAAATGGCTGGAAACCAGCCTGGAGAATGCCAAACCCCTCTAAAACCCATGCTGGTCAACCAGCCTAAAACCAGCCAACTAGCTTAGCGCTGGTTAAGCTGTTTTTTCAGCAGTGTCTAATAGAGTCTAAACACAGTCATCTTGGCTAAAACAAGGCTAAATTGGGCTGTCAATGAAAATTAAATATGATATCTATGAATAGGCCAAAACTAGACTAGTCATCAAATAAACAGAAATGAATGACTACACACATAACATCTGTCTAATCTACTAGTCTGTCTAATCGACTAGTCTAATCTTGGGCTATTCTTAGATGTCTATTAGATTTTTACTGACAGCCCAAGTTTAGTCTTGTTTTAGCCAAGCTGTCTACATTTAGATGTCTATTAAACACTCAGATGTTCAGACTATCAGGTATCTGTTTAAAGGCGAACAACAATTACCGGTAGATTATTTAAGATGACATGCTAGTACCACAAAATAAAATGTGACATTTGTACTTAAGATTAAAATCCTATACATCATATTGAATTGTGCTAATAAGAACATGGTCAGCTGTGTTCCAAGATATACAAAGGGATGATAACAACATCAACAACACAAAAAATGATTAAACTATTAATACAAACCAAAGATTCAGCAGCAGCTTCTGAGTATTACAACGACAGTAGGATTTGTTGATTATTTGAGAAAAAGGATGGCTACTTACATAAATGGCAGCAAAACAATTAATGGACTTTGACACTGAATAACTGAGCTGCACTTAGACGTTCTCTTACACCAAAAATGCAAGTATCATGTGTGAAATATGCTTAATTCGTCTTTCTCCAAACCAACAGATGGCGATGGACGCTTCAGACGAGCCTCAGTCACGCGTAGAAGAAACCGAACTGGACGTTTGCTCTGTTGTTGGGTTCATACAGATTATTTTGATGTTCAGTTAATCGTTTTCATGTTTTATGAAACTTCTAATGACATAAATCAAACCTCGCATCTGTTAACGCTTTATTTTTTATATAAAGATGATTATTTGGGAGATGCTACTAATTTTATTGTGCACAGTGTCGTGTGCCGCAGGTAAGAATCTCCTAAAATCTGTGCTCCGTTATTTTCTTTTGTAAACATAGCAACACAATAATGCGAAGTTACGTATTAAGTATCATGGTAAACAATATAGGGAACATGTCACAGGTTGTCACGGAACGAATGTGCGAATATAGAACTAACTTTACCCCAATCGTAATTATGGTCGGTAAATTATTACTTTTGTTTAACTTCTTGTAAATTACAACTCAATGTATTTACTTTCATTTCTGTTTAATTTTAAACATCACTTCTTACAATTCATGAGTTTTTCCACTATGTTGAACCAGTAGGAACTGAATAGAGGAAATTGTGACACTCTTTTAAAATGGCGGTTTAATTTCATGCAGATTATGAAACTAAGATTAATATATAACAATCCTGATCGAACCAGGAGAAGTGTAAAAGATATAGAATACATTTAAATAGCAAATTAAATAAAACAATGTGAATAATGGCCTAGATGTTTTTACCGTGGCATCTAATTACAAACAAAAAAGTGTTATAATCTCTTTATAATAGTAGTTTTATTCAGTTCTTGGGGTATAATGTTACCAAAAGCTGAGAAAAACTGAATGAAAATCGAGTGGAAATGTTTTTGCAAGTAGATATTTTCTAAAATGAATAAATTGTTTGTTAGATGATGAGATGGTGTTTATTCCTGGTGGGAAGACGGGTAATGGGAACAAGTGCTGCTGATGGGAGAAGATGGAGAATCACCAACACGAGCTGTGGCTCTCCAGCCATTCAAGATGGACAAATATCCTGTCACCAACTCCAACTTCAGGTAAACTTCAACTTCACATCAAAACTAGTACACATTATCCTTTTCACTGCTGATTTTTCTATCTTATACAACTGCTTCTATTTACTCCAGGGAATTCGTCAGACTAGCAGAAATATAAACAGAGGCCGAAACATTTGGCTGGAGTTTTGTGTTTCAGGATTTTGTATCAGAGGAACTGAAAGTAAGTCACTCAGAAAATTGAGGTATGGATCCGAAAGCTGTAATGCATAACACTACACCAATGGTTTCTATGTATTTATGAACCATTCTGTGGTCTTGAAAATTGTTGTTGTTTTTTATGTCCTAGTCTGCGCCTTGGTGGTTACCAGTGGAGAAAAGTATTCTGGAGACAGGTGATGTAGTTTATACTCTATATGTGGACTTTCATATACATCAAATAATCATTTTAGTGGTTGGCCACTATGGTTTTTTTTTATTTTTTTAATAGGTATTTATTTATGAATTAAAATAAAATATTAATACAGTTTTATGTAATGCATTCATCAATTAAAATGTTGCTCATTATTACTTCTTAAATGTTTGTTTGAGTGTATTTACTCTTGTACAAGTACAGTTCTATTTAGTCCAGGTTTCTTAAAAATCTGGTTGTCTTCCCTCAAGCAGGGTTTCCCAGGGTTTTATTTTTCTGTCATAGTCGTGAAATATCAGGGACTTTGTTTGTAGCTTTTAAACTGTAGTTTCATCATAATGTTGATTATGTTTCATTATGATGATGTCATTTTTCTATACTGTATCTCATTATATCATGCTCTATTGTTTATGTTTAGGCTATTTTTCAGCTCCATTTTATTCACACTCATCCACTTAAGTCAAATTACTGTGCGAAAATTGTCCAAATCTGAGGTAGATTATCAATTGTTGTTCTCATGGTGGCAATTAAATTCATGCAAAAATCACATTCAAGCTAAAACCATATTAATATTATTTGAACATTATTTTAATATATACTCACCGACCACTTTATTAGGTACACCTTACTAAGACCAGGTTGGACCCACTTTTGCCTTCAGAACTGCCTTAATCAGAGATTTTTGGTCCATGTTGACATGATTAGCATCACACAGTGCTGCAGATTTGTGGCCTGCACATCCATGATGCAAATCTCCCATTCCACCATAATCCCAAACCTGCTCTATTGGATTGAGATCTGATGACTATGGAGGCCATTTGAGTACAGTGAACTCATTGTCTTGTTCAAGAAACCAGTCTGAGATAATTCACGTTTTATGACATGGTGCTGTTATCCTGCCTGGAATTAGCCATCAGAAGATAGTACACCGTGGTCATAAAAGCCATGGACATGGTCAGCAACAATACTCAGGTAGGCTTGTTTAGTTCACCACAATGCTCGTTGTTACAATGGGCCAGAGTGTGCCAAGAAAATATCCCCCACACCATTCCACCACCACCAGCCTGAAACATTGATACAATGCAGGATGGATCCATGCTTTCATGGTGTTGACGCCAAATTCTGACCCTACCATCCGACCATGACACAGCAGAAATCGAGTCTCATCAGACCAGGCAATGTTTTTACAATCTTCTATTGTCCAATTTTGGTGAGCCTGTGCAAATTGTAGCCTCAGTTTCCTGTTCTTAGCTGACAGGAGTGGCACCTGTTGTGGTCTTCTGCTGCTGTGGCCCATCCGCCTAAAGGTTCGACGTGTTGTGCGTTTAGAGATGCTCTTCTGCATATCTCGGTTGTAACAAGTGGTTA